>VZQC01008211.1:109522-246332 GCA_009823505.1 Rhizomys pruinosus | reverse complement strand
AAAAAAAAAAAAAAAAAAGTGATCTTACTTGGGTTTTTAAAGGTGTCTGCACGTTTATAGCTCCATGTGACACGCTGAACAAGACATCTAGAAATGTAGATACAAAGTGGTATTTCTCAAGCATAACCCTTAGAGTGCAGGAAGCATTGTTATCTTTGGAAACTGGCTGGGGATGCACTCTTGGGCCTTCCCTGGATTAGGAACTCTAGAAGATACCAGTGGTATGTGTTTTAACAAGCCCAGATGGTCGGGTATGATTATACCTGTATTCCAGTACTTAAGGAGGTTGATGCAGAAAGATTCCTCAGTCCAGAAGTTTAAGGGCTGCCTACACAACGTACCGAGACCCATCTTGGTGTAGAGTTCTTGTCCAGTCAAGATCCCGGGTTCAGTCCCTAGCTCCCAAAAGAAAGAAATCCTACTTCAAGCTCTTAGAAAAGCCCAATCCCTTAGTGTGGTTTTGACACCTGCTCAACTTTGAGAACCACTTCACTAAGGAAATAACAATGAAAACCACAAAATTTTTGTAATTATTTATTTGTTATTTTTGAGACGGGATCTTTCTCTGTACCCTGGCAGACCAGGTACTCTCTTTGTAGCCCAGGCTGGCCTTGAACTCCTGACAATTCTCCTTTCCTAGCCTTCTAGTGCTGGAGACTGCAAGGTGAGGCACCCTATTCAGTGAAGGATTACTTTTTAGTTTGTAGGTTTTCCATGGCTTGCCATTATGTGCATTTTTATTCTTTTTTTTTTTTTCCTTTGGTAGTTTGAGACAGGGTCTCCCTTTAGTCCCAGCTAGTCCCAGATTTGTAGACCAGGCTGGCCTTGAACTCAGAGATCTGCCTGGCTCTGCCTCTCAAGCGCTAGGATTAAAGGCATGCGCCACCATGCCCGGCCTTTATTCATTTTTAAATACTTTCAAATTTCTATTTTTTTTTTCTTCTGAAAGTAAGTTAGTTCATTTCTAAACATTTGGATATTCTCCACCTTTTTGTTTTGTTTAATTTAATTCTGTAATGGTTGAAGAATAGTTTGTGTGATGCAAAGCTTTCTTAGAATAATTTACTGATATTTGGCTTATGGCCCCGAATGTGAGTTTTATTTAATACTTTATATGCACAAGGAAAGCAAGCAAATACGTGTTGCTTGTTGGCATTTCCGTGGCTGATTGACTGCACATGTGGGAGGTTTCCTGTAAGGCAGTAGCAGAACCGAGCGATCCAGTGGTCTAGTGTCACCATAATGCATCTCTTGTGTGTTTATGCTGATGATGGTGCTGGTGACAGACCCCTACCCTGCCATTTTAAAAGTAGAGGAGTTCCAGGGGCTGGAGAGATGGCTCAACAGTTAACAGCACTGGCTTCTCTTGCAGAGGACCTCAGCTCCTTTCCTAGCACTTACGTGGGTGCTTCAACAACTACCTGTAACTCCAGTTCTAGGGGATATGATGCCATCTTCTGGTCTCTGCAGACATTGCACACAGGGGTGCACTTACATTCATGCAAGCAAAGCACTCATACACATAAAAATATTTTTTAAAGTAGAGCAGTTCAACCATGCCCAGTGTTTCATTTTGGATTCTTTTTATTTCTAGGACTTAGGCTCATTTTCTTCTATAATAGCTGATGTTTATACCATCAGGTATATATATTTTTTAACCTCATACAATATAGTTTTCAGTTCAAAAGTTCAGCATGGGCCTTTTTACATCTTCTGTATCTCACCTTTTAAGTGAACAATTCTACTAATTGTGTTCATCTTTTTCTCTGGCATCTCTGTTATCTGTGAGAGTTCTGGATTGGTTTTGATTGACATTTTGTTCTCATTGTGGGGCTTCTTCTCCTGCTTTTTGTACCTAGTGATTTTTTTGTGTGTGATTTTTTTTTTTAATTGAATGCTAGGTATTATGAACTTGACAAAGTTGAATACTGGATATCTTTGTATTCTTATGTATTCGGTTGAGCTTGTTCTGGGATGCAGTTATTTGGAAACTATTTGGTCCTTTTAGACTTAAACTCTTAAGATTCCTTAAGTGGGGTGCTGGAGTCACAGCCACAGCCTAAGTACTCATTCCCAGCTACTATAGCCTGACACTTCGGTCAGCAGGGCCATCAGTCGTGATGTTTTCCAGCCTGGCTGGTGGGAGTAGATGTTACTCTTGGCTCTCTGTCACCACCAGATATTATCCCTAATATTTACTTTTCTTTTGGGGGGGAGTGTTTATTTTTATTTTATGTGTATGTGTGTTTTGCCTACATATATGTAAATGTACATGTCTTTGGAGGCCAGAAGAGGTCATTTGATCCCTTAAAGCTAGAGTTATAGATGGCTGATTGCTGCCATGTGGGCGCTGGGAACCAAACTCAGGGCATTATCCCAGAGCAGCCAGTGCTTTTTAACTACGGAGCCATCTCTCCAGCTGTCTACACCTCCTGCAGCCCCTTTCCTCCCACCGAAGGGTAGCCCTTTGTAGCTTTCCCAACTTCTCTTTTTGGGTACCTCTCTACTCTGGAATCTTCTGCCTTGAGAATTTCACCATCTTGCTCCCTGGATGTACTGCCTTGAATTCTAAACATCTGACAACGTTTCCATGGCGTACATTCTGTTTTCTGTATACGTTGTAGCTGGTACGGGGTTTTCAGTTGTGTGCGGTTTCAAGTTCTAAACGAGAGTCTCAGACGAAAAGAGAGGTTTTGTTTTTATAAGAAGTTGTTTATTTATTATTTATTTTTTGGTCTTTTCGAGACAGGGTCTCCCTGTAGCTCTAGCTGTCCTGGAACTCGCTCTGTAGACCAGGCTGGCCTTGAACTCACAAAGATCCACCTGCCTCTGCCTCCCGAGTGCTGGGATTAAAGGTATGCACCACCACGTCCAGCTAAGAACTTGTTTATTTTTTATTTTTTGTTATTATTTTTTTTCATGGCTGATCTTTTATTTATTTATTTATTTATTTGACTTTTAACAGACATTATATTTTACAAATACATGGGACAATCAGGCAATGCTGATTGGATGCAATTCTGGGCCACAAGTCTGCACACTCCTTTGCGACTGGACCTGTGAGGGCGGAACCTTTCACCTCGCCTTTATTATTTTCTATGGCCCCTGCATTATCTTCAAAATAAAGAAACACCCCATCTTTTCTTCGGTGTGACTTGGAGTTGAATCAGCACTGCTGGCAGGCTCTTCTTTCTTAGCTCTGGTTTGCCCTTCTTCACTGTGGCCCTCACCATGTCACCCGCACCGGCGGCAGGCAGTCTGTTCAGTCGTCCCTTGATTCCCCTCACAGAAATGATATACAAATTTTCGGCTCCTGTGTTGCCAGCAGTTGATCATAGCTCCCACCAGTAGTCCCAGGGAAATCCGGAATTTCCCACCAGAAGGCCCGCCATGTCCACGTTTCGGTATCTTGGAAGCTTAGAATGAGACACAAAGGATAGTAATACATTTTAACAGAAGAACTGGTTTGCCTAGGAATGGCTTCTTTCTTTCTTTTAATTTTTTTCCTTGCATTTGGATTAGAAATATCCTCAAGTTGACATTGCTTCTCTCACATACACATCCTTGACTGTTTATTCTTCGTCTTGGCACCTGCTTTGAGGATCGTGCACCTGAGACATTTAATGATAGTGTGGTACCATTCTACTTTACTTTATGTTTCTGTGATGAACAGCATCATCGAAAGTAACAGAGGAGGAAAGGGTTTGTCTGGCTTACGCTTCCAGGTCACAGTCCATCATAGAGGGAAGTCAGAGCAGTTCAAGCGGGAACTGCAGGGGAAGCCAGAGAGGACACCGCCCACGGCTCTCTGTCAGCTCCTGTGCAGTCAGGTTTCTTGTACAGCCTAGATTAAGCTCCCGGGGATGGTGCTCCCACATCGGCCATCAACAAATCTCTCTTAGACTTGGCCACAACCTGAGGAAATTCTTCAGCTGAGGTTCCTTCTTTTTTTTTTTTTATTATTATATATATATTTTTTTATCAAATCTAGACCCGTGTCTCCCCTATCCCCCCACCCCACCAGAGCTCATGTATTCTGCCAAACATGCTATTCATCTCCTTCTCAGTCTTTCTCAATACTCTCCATGGGGAAATTGACTGTTTTGAGCAGAAAGTTGTTTATTTTTTGAAAAAAAGAGTTCTAAGTCAGAAGAGGTGAGGGACTGATGGATAGTTCAGTCACTAACATGCTTGTCACACAAGAATGAGGACCCCATGTACCCTATGTACAAAAATAAGGTGAAGAGCAGGAGGGGATCACAAGTGATGTTGGCCTTCACATGCACACCTGCTTGCGCATGTGTACACATGCACAAAATACAGGATGAAAAAAAGAAGAGAGCTGAACTTGTGTGGAGTCCTTAGCTTTGGAGGGAATCCTGTTATGTTACAGAAAAGACAAACATGAGAACACAACACTCCACATTCACAAAAAAGAAATTCCCCAAGGTTGGTGGATACCTGTGCAAAGTGACTATACTGTTAGGAATATTAAAACGAGTATAAAGCACCTATTCAGTGCATGCTACACAGCAGGTGCTCCATAAATATATGTCTCTTCTCTGGCTCCTCAATAAGAATTTGTACTGTTCTGGTTGCCTACAAAGATCCCCAAAGTAGTGGGGGAGGGAGTGGCGGGGATGGAGTGTGAGAGCATTTCTCACCTCAGAATATTCAGTGCCAAACAGACATTCTGGAAGCAGACAGGAATCTTAAAGGCAAAGCCAATTTAGAGGGAAATGAGAAGCTGACTGAAATGTAGGCAAACCTGGGAAGATGGGTTAGAAAGCCACAGTGAACTGAACTGCAAGGGTAGATGATGCTTGACTAAGTTCATATGCTGAAGATTCAAATCCTATTACCCAGCATGGGAGTATATTGGGAGATAGGATCTTTTAAAGGGTGATTAAGATAAATTTAGGGCCTTAGTGTGGATCCTAATCTACTCTGACTTCTGTTTCCTTCTAAGAAGAGGCAGTGTAAATACATTGAGACAGTCATAGCCAGGTGGCAGCCACCTGCAAGCCAAGGAGATGCCTCTGGAGAAAATCAAAGATAGAAATTCTGTCCCTGACTGTGGCATTTGGTTATGACAGCCTGTGGATGAATTAATTTGGCTTCAGTGTTTTCTCTAAGTTCTTCCTTGATTCTCACAGACTGGGCACTCAGTGGAACCACATTCCTTCCCACTGAGCCCTGTAAATATGCTCAGGAGACGGCAGTGCTGATTTCAGTGAGGACCACCTGGGTAGGAGATGAGTTAAAGAATTCCAGTGTCGGGGCTGGAGGACCTGGGTTTAATCCCCAGCACCCACATGGCGGCTGAGAACTGTCTGAAACTCCAGTTCCGGGAGAACTCAGTTCCAGGGGAATCTGACACCCTCTTCTGACCTCCGCGGCATTGCACGACACGGATGCACAAACCTGCATGCAGACAGTACATTCATACACATACAGAAATAAATAAAATTAAAAAAAAAAAAAAGAAAAAGAATTCCAGTGTCAGCCTCTGGAGATGCAATAATAGCAGAAGGAGGATTGGGGGTTTATCAGTTTATCACATAATCAGGAGCTGGCCTCAGCTTTGCATGGGCTGGCGGAACATGGCTCCGTGACACAGGCCCAGTTCACTTGGCTTCATTGACACCTCTGGCCATCGTTAATCACAGGGTTAGTTTGTTTCCTATGGCTGTGATGAAACACTACCAAAGCAACTTTGGGAGGAAAGGGTTTATTTCATCTTATACTTCCAAGGCACAATCCATCTTTAAGGGAAGTTAAGCAAAAACATGGAGGCAGAAGCAGAGGCCACAGAGGAGTGATGCCTAGTGGTGTGTTTCTCAGGCCTGTGCTCAGCCTGCTTTCTTTTTTTTTTAATAAATTTTTAATTTACCCTTTTTTTTTTCTCTGTCTTTTCAAGTAACCCCAGCTGTCCTGGAACTCACTCTGTAGACCAGGCTGGCCTTGAACTCACAAAGATCCACTTGCCTCTGCCTTCTGAGTGCTAGGATTAAAAGCATGCGCCACCACGCCCGGCAATTTACTTTATTTTTTTGTGTGTATGAGTGTACTGTCTGCAGGCAGGTTGGTGCACCCATGTCCTGCAATGCTGTGGAGGTCAGAAGAGGGCGTCGGATTCCGCTGGAACTGGAGTTAAAGACGGTTCTCAGCAGCCATGTGGGTGCTGGAGATTGAACCCAGGTCCTCTGCAAGAGCCGTCGGTGCTCTTAACTGCTGAGCCATCTCTCCAGCCCTCAGTCTGCTTATACAATCCAGAACCACCTGCCTAGTGGTTGCACCACCCACAGTGCCTTGGGCCCTCCCACATCAATTAGAAATTCAGAAAATGCCTCACAGATATGGGCACAGGCCAGTCTGATAAAGGAAATTCCCAAATTAAGGTTCCCTCTTCCCAGGTATGGCAAATAGACAACTGAACCTATCCAGCACAATCACTTTTCATGCTTTCATTTTGTTCTACCTGCTTTAGGTTTAACCATTCTCTGAAGCTCAGGTCCTACATCACTGGTAAGATCTCCTTGGATGTGTGCATATCAGGCTGACTGGGTGTGCTGGGTTCTCCCAGGCTGGCTCAACTTCAGTATGACTGATGTGTTGTGATGGTGTCGCTGCAGAACTTTGCTGCCCAAGCCTGATTAACTTGGGCTGATCTCATGTTCCCAGTCCTGCATAGTGTAAAGCCACATGCTCGGTTTGGCTCCAACCAGTGCTTGTATTTGATGGTTTCCAAAGAAATGCCAAAAACAGAGGAGGGATGTTTAAAAACAATTGGTAAAGTTGGCAGCTACATTGCTGGCACATGGTGCATCTGTCCGTTTCCAAAAGTTTGGGGGAGAGGGATCTAGAGAGATAGCTCAGCAGTTAAGAGCACTGGCTGCTTTTGCAAAAGACTTGGGTTTGTTTGGTTCCTAGTACCTACATGGTAATGAACAACCATCCCTAACTCTAGTTTAAGGGGATCCAATGCCCTCTTCTGACCACCACAGACATTGCACACACGGCGCCCTTACAAACCTACAGGCAAAACACTCATACACATAAAATAAAAATAATGAAGCTTTTTTAAAAAAAGGTTTAGAAGGGTTCTGTGAGCACTGGCAACAGGAAGACGGTCTTGGGGAATGGTCCTCAGAGCAGCCACAGGCTGAGAGCAGAAGGTCACAGGGTTCCTGTGCTTCCCCTAAACATAGAGAGCCCAGAAGAGGTCCCAGGTTAACTTGCCCTCTCTCACAACATGACCGTTGGGAGTCCTCACTGAGTCTTCAGTCCTCTGGCTACACAGTGAAGTAGAGTGATGACGAGAGGCAGAAATGTCCTCTCCATGTCTGCCCTAACCTGTTTTCCTCTCTCACAGCACAAGGGATTTTCTTTCTGTTTCAAGCCAGTGCCCTGGGTTTCATCTCTGTGCATCTTCCGCCATCTCTTCATCTCCTCTTACCTATTTGTTCAACCCCTCCCCTTGGCAAATGTGCCTAAGCCTCTCTGACTAAGAACAAGCCAGTGAGCAAATACCTTCGCCCCCAGTTTCCATCTCGTTGCCCCTGCTTCTCAGCCAGGCCTCTCAGCAAAGCTCCTGTCCTTCCACTGTCCCCCGGACCACCAGAACCACTGCCGAACTGGAAGACCCTCCCCCCAGATGTGCTGGCTCCATCTGCTTTAACCTTTCAGCAGTCTTCCATATGGAAACACCTCTGGCTCCCAGGATGCCATTCTCTCCATAGTTTCTTTCTGTCCCCTGCTGCGGGCTCCTGGCAGTTCCCTGGTGTCCTGTGACTGTTATGTGTCTGCAGAGTTCATATCCTGAATCTGAAGCCACAGTTTAATGGCGTCAGAAGGCAGGGTCTTTGGGCAATAATTTGGTATTGTGGACAGAAAGAACTCCAGTGAATAATGCAGGGCCCATTTAAAAGAGGCCAAGAAGAGCTGGAGAGATGAGCGCCGACTGCTCTTAACAGAGGACCCGGGTTCGATCCCCAGCACCCACATGGCGGCTGAGAACCGTCTGAGGCTCCAATTCCAGGAGAACTCCAGTTCCAGGGGAATCCGACACCCTCTTCTGACCTCCATGGCATTGTATGACACGGGTGCACAGACCTGCACGCAGACAGTACATTCATACACATACAGAAATAAATTAAAAAAAAAAAAAAAAAAAAGAGGCCAAGAAGTTGCTCCACCCCTTCCACTGTGTGAGAGGACAACTAGAGGGAGGATGCTGGAGCAAGGTGCTGAATCTGATCTTGCGTTTCCCAGCCTCTGGAGTTGGGAGAAATCAGTTTCTACTGTTCATAAGCCACTCAGCCTGTGATGTCTTCTTACAGCAGAGACGTTCACCCAAGCTTACGTGTGTCATTCTCAGGACTCCACAGGCGTCAGCACTCGGGTGAATTCCAAACGTGCCATCACCTGCCAGGCTTTTTCTCTGAATTCCAGACAAATGCATTCCCTCCTTTCCTGCCTCTTCCAGGATGATTCAGGAACACCCCCAGAAAACCAGCACCCCTGGAATCTTACAACTCTGGTGCTCGAAAGACTTCTCGTCTCAATCAGCATCTGGCCAGATGCCTAACACAGAAAGCTAGGTGTCATTCTAGTCATTATCTCCTCCCTCAAGTGTCACACAGTTCATCAATAAATCCCACTGGTTTTTACTCTGTAAACCATTTTCTAATCCAGCCACCTGCTCTTCTCTCTCTGTAGAGCTTCCATCCTCTTTTTGCCCACAAAGTCACAACAGATCAACTTTCTCTAATACGTTCTCACGCTGCTGCCCAGTGTTTTTTGAATGCAAGTCCGGTCATGTCCACTCCATGTGCGAAGTCCTTCCTCTTGCTCTCGGGTTAAGCACAAACATCTTACATGAGCTTGGCAGTGATCTAGCCCCTCCTGACCTGCTGGTTTGCTCTGTAGCTGTGTTGATTGTCTGGTTGGTTGGTTTTTCTGTAATAGAATACCTGAGATTGGGTAACTTAAATGAACAGATTGATTCGTTCACAGTTGTGTGGGCTTAGAAGTCCCATATCCGGGTACTGGCATCTGAGGAGGGCCTTCTTGCTGTGTCATTACATGGTGAAAGGTGGAGGGTTGTGCTTGCATTGCACACACAGAAGTGTGTACCCATGAGATGGGGGAAAGAGAAGTTGGCGGAGAATCTGCCTACCTGACAAAAGCAATCAAACTTCCCCTCGTGAAGACCTCACTTCCTTGATACTGTGTTAATCTGTTCATGTGAGAGAGCCCTCCCAGCCAGATTTGCTACCTCCTCATAGTGTGACCATGGCGGACATGGCAGCACAAGTTCTAAAGGCAACAAATATTTAAACCATAGCCCTGCTCTTCGATGTTGGTACTGAGAA
The DNA here is from genome assembly GCA_009823505.1 of Rhizomys pruinosus. NCBI lineage: Eukaryota > Metazoa > Chordata > Mammalia > Rodentia > Spalacidae > Rhizomys > Rhizomys pruinosus. The sequence goes on along the minus strand of VZQC01008211.1, from coordinate 236,955 downwards.
AAGGGCAATCACTGCTTCGTGCCCTTTAGATCTCAGCGGTGTCATTTTCAAGGCAGCCTGCCTTGTCTACACTACTGTCGTGTGTGTGTGTGTGTGTGTGTGTGTGAGAGAGAGAGAGAGAGAGAGAGAGAGAGAGAGAGAGAGAGAGATCTGTTTGCTTGGGGAGAGGCTTCCACGATGGATCTAGCAGGTATCTTAGAGACTGGGAGGCTGAGTGGGCTGTGCGTTTGGTGTGAACACACCTCACCACTGCAGGGCCAGGCTGCCTCTTCCTGCCTGTCCACCCAGGAAGCAGTATTCCTCAGCTGGTATCCAGCAGCTGCATACCAGGCAACTAGGGACCACTCTCGTAGCTTGTGCCAGAAGACTACAAAGTAGCTAAACCTCCACCGTTCACCTTCCCTGCCCTGCCCTGCCCTGCCCTGCCTTGCCCTGCCCTGCCCTGCCCTGCCCTGCCCTTCCCCAGAAATTGCAGTATGCAACTCGTCCCCTTTGTCTCCTTACTGCTCTGGTGCCCCTCTGGTCCCCCTACATGGTATGCTGGCCTCCTAGCTCTAGGACGTGTGTGTGTGATGGTTTCGCCTTCTGAGCCACTTCTCAGTCTCCTCTCGGGGCCATATCTGAGTGGTCACCATATAAAGAACATAGATCACCATAGCAGACATCGCTGCCCGGCCACCCAGAGCACCTGGACTCTGCTCTGTCACATTTGTCCTAAGCCCTTCTTTACTCTTGCTGGGAAAGTTTAAAAAATTTGTGTCTTCCTCACAAGACTATCAGCCCCTTGAAGCAAGGACCCTGGGCTTTTCTCAGCACGGCAGTCCGGAGCCCAGCAGAAGCTGAGGCAGGAATGTCTTGTTGAATAAATGAGTGAATTTGAAGAACACGGCTTGAATCTGTTTCGTTATCAGTATTAGGTGTAGATCTTTTTGTACCTTTCTGTCTTCTCGGGGGGAAGGTGCTAAATCTGCTTCAAATGACTGTTCTTTTCCTTTGGAGGCCGAGGCCTAATGAGCCTTAGTGCCACTGCCTTCTCCCCTAGAAGGCCGCCGTGTGGGACACGTAGGCATGGGGACTTTATTACTATAGATTTCTACTTACTTGGGAAGGTAATGAGGGAGTTAAATATAATATATAGACTTTGAACTTTAATTATAAAAAGAAGCTGGGTGTAATGGTGCACGCCTTTAATCCTAGCACTTGGGAGGCAGAGGCAGGCAGATCTTTGTGAGTTTCAAGGCCAGCCTGGTCTACAGAGAGAGTTCCAATACAGCTGGGGGCTACAGGGAGACCCTGTCTCAAAAAGACCAAAAAAAAAAAAAAATTGAGGGGCTGGAGAGATGGCTCAGCGGTTAAGAGCACCGACTGCTCTTACAGAAGACCCGGGTTTGATTCCCAGCACCCACATGGTGGCTAAGAACCATCTTAGGCTGGGCGTAGTGGAGCACACCTTTAATCCCAGCGCTCAGGAGGCAGAGGCAGGCAGATCTCTGTGAGTTCAAGGCCAGCCTGGTCTATATAGTGAGCTCCAGGCTAGCTGGGACTAAAGGGAGACCCTGTCTCAAAAAAAAAAAAAAAAATTGAAGGGCTAGAGAGATGGCTCACCAGTTAAGAGCACTGGCTGCTCTGCAGAGGACCCAAGTTCGATTCTTGGCACCTACATAATGGCTAATCATCTATAACTCCAGTTCCAGGGGAATCAATGTCCTCTTCTGATCTCCGTGGGCATTGCACAACACACGTGCAGGCAATACACTCGTACACATAAAATAAAAAGCAGTAAAATATTTCTTAAACTTTTTCTTTTAAAAAAAGAATTGAAAAAAAATTTTTTATATATATTTTTTAAATTTTTATTTCTGTATGTGTATGAATGTACTGTCTGCATGCAGGTTTGTGTACCCGTGTCGTGCAATGCCGCAGAGGTCAGAAGAGGGTGTCGGATTCCCCTGGAATTGGAGATTCAGACAGTTCTCAGCCACCATATGGGTGCTGGGGATCGAACCCGGGTCCTCTGTAAGAGCGGTCAGCGCTCTTAACCGCTAGACCATCTCTCCAGCCCCTGAAAAAAAATTTTTTAACTAAAAAAAAAAATTGAGTGCTTCCAAGGCATAGTAGTGTATACCTTTAATCCCCAGGAGGCAGAGGCAGGTGGGTTATGTGAGATCAAGGCCAGCATGGTCTACATAGTTCCAGGACAGCTGGAGCTACAGGGAGACACTGTCTCAAAAAACAAAACAAAACAAAAGAATTGAGTGCTCACATAAGGTGATTTAGATAATGAAAAAAGGAAGAAGAGGAAATCATCCACTATCCACTCTCCAAATCAAATTTTCCCACACTCTTGAATATTCACCAAGACGCCTGGCATGGTAATGCGTGCCTATAATCCCAGCACTCAGCAAGCTGAGGCAGGAGGATTTCTGTAAGTGCAAGACCAGCCTGGCTACATAGTGAGTTCTAGGCTGGCTAAGGCTATAGCATCAGACTCTGTCTCTAAAAACAAACAAATCCAGGGCTGGAGAGATGGCTCGGTAGTTAAGAGCACCAACTGCTCTTGTAGAGGACCCAGGTTCGATTCCCAACACCCACATGACGGCTGAGAACCGTCTTTTAACTCCAGTTCCAGGGGAATCTGACGCCCTCTTCTGACCTCCACGGCATTGCACAACATGGGTGCACCAACCTACATGCAGACGGTATACTCATACACATAAAAAATAATAAAAAATTTTAAAAAACAAACAAATCCATAAATAATTAAGAGCATAATTCTTATTGGTAATTCTTATTGGCCTGCCTGGTAATATGTCATAGATGTTTACTATTTTTTCATTATTATAAAATATGTTAAAATTAGCATTCCTTGGATATTTTGTGTGCATAAATGCATGATTTATAAAAGGGGACGGGTGGGCTGGAGAGATAGCCTAGCGGTTAAGAGCACCAATGCTCTTGCAGAGGACCCGGGTTCAATCCCCAGCACCCACATGGCAGCTAAGAACCATCTGTAACTCCAATTCCAGGAGAACTCCAGTTCCAGGGGAATCCAAGACCCTCTTCTGACCTCCGCGGCATTGCACGACACGGGTGCACAGACCTGCATGCAGACAGTACATTCATACACATACAAAAATAAACAAATAAAAAAATTAAAAAAAAATAAAAGGGGATGGGTAATGGAAGAGGGTGTAGACAATCTTCCTTGTTCTCTAATATATCTCTAGAAAAATTGGACATTGTAGCCATCTGTCAGTAAGAGCGAGATCATGCCCGCTTCCCTGTGCCCTTGGCTATCTTTGGAGATTATAAAACATACATGCATGCACATAGGGCATATTTAGATGCATCATTACATGTTCAAATTACATTCCTATTTTTGGTCTCTTTGAGATAGGGTCTCCCTGTAGACCAGGCTGGCCATGAACTTACAGAGATCCACCTGCCTCTGCCTCCGGAATGCTGGGATTAAAAGCGTGCACCACCATGAAACTGCCCTGGAACTTGCTATGGAAACCAGGCTGGCCTCACAAAGATCCATCTGCCTCTGTCTCTAGAGTGCTGGGGTTGTTAACCACGCCCACCAGATGATGAGAGACTCAAAGGGAGTTTGTAAGAGAACATGTGAAATGGCATTATGTTGTCAATTTCAGTTTTCTCAATGAAGCCAGATGGGTTTTTTTTTTCTCATATTTGAAATTTTTGCTATTCAGACTCTATGCAGGGAACATGCAGGTGAAAAAATCAACTTGAAGGTGGGCAAACCAGCTTCAGTTTAGTTCTGCCACTTTCTAGCTGGGACACCAGGGATTTCGCTCCTGGGTTACAGAAAGTTCTCTGACTTGCTTTGAGAGGTAACTAGCTTTAGGCAGCATATAATGTATGAAGTCTATTATCCCCCTCCTGTGCCCCTCAAACATTTGCTGTTTTGTGTGTGTCAGTATGCAGTATATATATTTTATTTCTTTAAGAAGCAAGTATATTTCATTTGACTAGTAACCAAATGATCTTTCATTGATCATTCATTGGTTAATATTTTCTGAATAGGTAAATATAACACATTTGAAAAGAAAAATCCTTAGTTTTGAATTCTTAGATTTTTTTTTTGCATTGCTGGGGTTCAAACCCAGAGCCTCAGGTTTACTGAGCATGTGCTCTACCACTGAGCTGCACCCTCACAACCCCTGTGTACCGTTATCTGAACTTAAGAATGATCTTTTTTTATTTTTATGTGTATGAATGTACTGTCTGCATATAGGTCTGTGCATCCGTGTCGTGCAATGCTGCGGAGGTCAGAAGAGGGCGTCAGATTCCCCTGGGACTGGAGTCAAAGATGGTTCTCAGCCACCATGTGGGTGCTGGGGATCAAACCCGGGTCCTCTGCAAGAGCAGTCGGCGCTCTTAACCACTAGGCCATCTCTCCAGCCCCTTAAGAAAGATCTTGGGCTGGAGAGATGGCCTAGCGGTTAAGAGCGCCGACTGCTCTTGCAGAGGACCCGGATTTGATCCCCTGCACCCACATGGCAGTTCAACTGTCTGTAACTCCAATTCCAGGAGAACTCCAATTCCAGGGTAATCCGACACCCTCTTCTGACCTCTGCGGCATTGCACAACACATAAATAAATTAAATTAAAAAAAAAAAAGAAAGATCTTAATTGTCATGTTCAAGGATAGTACCTGCAAATTAGGACCGATTCTATAAAAGAAGTTAACAATTTAACATACAGCATTTGGAAGAAAAAGAGAGAAACAGATAACCTCAAATTATCAAAAGTATTTTCGTTTGAATCTCTTCAAATAGTCTCAATGTTACTTGCACAGTTTCCATTGAGAAGTTATGTCTCTATCTGCTTTTTCCTGTGTAGGTGTGGCTGGATCTCTTGAAGCCTATTGTGAAACAGATTAGAAGTAAGTATTTCCCGTGTGCTTACCAGTGATGGTGGATGAAAAGCCGGGTGCTGCCTTTTGTCTGGGACTTGAAACACTAGTGCTACAGCTTCTTCTTTTTTTTTTTTTTCTCTCTCTCTCTTGACAGCTTGTCATCACCCACTAACCCACACACTATTAAAATGTGTGTCTTCTGTAGTTTTAATGTATAATATTTCGGTAATCAAAACCTTGCTTGGAAAATCAAATATCAGTTTGATTAGTGACTAATGCGTGCTATTAATCCCCAGGATAACTGAACCCGACTCCTCTCTGCTGCTTGCTGGCTCTGCTGCCATACTCTTAAGGGGAAGGGTGGAGCCATCTATTCAGAAAATTGACTTGAGGTTTTCTGTTCTTCAAAGCTGTTCCGTAAAAGTCACTATGCAAGCGTTAAGTGTTGTTTTGGGGGAAGATGCTTAAGTCGTGTGCGTGTGTGTGTGTGTGTGTGTGTGTGTGTGTGTGTGTATCTGTCTGTTTGTCTGTCTGTCTAATTGGCAGGAATCTAGCCTGCATATTGGAAATAAAAGATTAAGTGGTCCTGGGAAGACAGCAGGAAAGAGGACTCTTGTTTTTTACTCTCAAACTCGCGTCCCTCAGGGCTTATCATTCTTGGCTTTGAGATCGAGTTATGTTTTTTGTTTGTTTGTTTGTTTTTGGCCTTTTCAAGACAGGGTCTCCTGTAGCCCCAGCTGGCCTGGAACTCACTCTGTAGACCAGGCTGGCCTTGAACTCACAAAGATCCACCTGCCTCTGCCTCCCGAGTGCTGGAGAGCTGGCTCAGCCATTAAAGGTTCAGGCTCACAACCAAAAAAGACAAGCTCTGTTCTTAAAGTTCCCCCGAATGATCCAGTGCAGCCAGAGCCGGGGCAGGTTAGGCTGCGACCAGAGCCGCAGGCTTTATTGAGCGTGAAGCTCACCACACCTGTGGACTCGCTTGTCTCTCTGAGTAAGGAACCCGTCTGGGTCACTTGTGGATTCCTGTGGATGTAAAAACATGCAGTAGGGTGCCTGTGGGGCGCACCTGCCTTTGAAATTGATGTCGATCTTCCATCATTTAAATTAAGCAATAACACTGATGGTGAAGAATGAAGGGGTCATCCTTTAATGTTTCCTGGGTGTCCTCAGGGGAGCTGGCCAGCAGCAGTGACTGAATGTGAAGGGCACATTGCCGTGACCAGTCCCCAGGGCTGGTGCCACGGTGGAGGTGGCACAGAACTAGGAGGTTGACCCTTCTCTCCATGAACCCAGAAGATTGTTGCCTGTCCCTGTGGTGATTTGTGAAGGGATCACTACGCTGGCACAGCAGGCTGTCTGTAAATGCACACTGGTTGTCGAGCCAGAACCTCAACAGGCCTGCTATTTGTTTGTCTCCTCCATGTGGTGCCACTGGTCCCATGTGACAGAACTGTCACTTTGCAGTGACCACAAGCATCTTCCTAGCTTCAGGGCCCTGTGGATCTGAGGAAACTTCAAGTCTCTGTGTGTAGAAATGGCTGAGTAAAAGTAAAGGTTTTCTGTCTGTCTGTCATCCTCCTCTGGTGTTCTGTGCTTAGGCGATGACTGACTGACATACAAGGGTATGTGGTTCCTCACTCAGTTTCCCTGTCCCTGTAATCCAGGCCTGCCTTAGCTTCCTACCTCAGCCTCACTGGTGCTGGGATTATAGGCTTACTCTACCAGGGCCCCTCAGCTGAGAGTTAGTCTGGGAATAGCTCAAGCTTGCATGAGACATTTTTATGCCTTCTCTTTTTCTCATAGTTTGGAGTACATGACCAGTGTCTTCTCTTTAGGATACATTGCTTCTTGTTTTTTTCTTTATAAACTAGAATATGGTCACAAAAATTGTATCACAAAAATATTTTTTATAGGTCCTGGTGTGGTGGTGCATACTTTTAATTTAATCCCAGCACTTGAGAGGCAAAGGCTTGAGGCCACCGTGGTCTGCATAGAGGGTTCTAGGCCAGCTGGGGCTACAAAGAGACGGCTCCATCTCCACTGCGTGTGTGTGTGAGCGCGCATGCGTGTCTGTGTACACGTTTATCATGAAAAGTTGAAGAAAAGTACATTTTCTAGTTTTATCTTTTTTTAATTTTATTTATTCTTTATGTGTATGAATGTACTGTCTTGCATGCAGGTCTGTGCACCCGTGTCGTGCAATGCCACGGAGGTCAGAAGAGGGCATCGGATTCCCCTGGAACTAGAGTTAAAGATGGCTCTCAGCCGCCATGTGGGTGCTGGGGATCAAACCCGGGTCCTCTGCAAGAGCAGTCGGCGCTCTTAACCGCTAGGCCATCTCTCCAGCCCCCATTTTCTAGTTTTATAATAAACACTACTGTTAAAATTTGGATTCTATGGAGCTGGGAAGAGACCTCAGCTATTGAGAACTTGCTCAGCACGTTCTAAGGGCCTAGGCTTACCCCCTCCCCATGCTGTCCCATTTATAGCACTGCTGTTTCCTTGCTGGTATTCCAGATGGCAGCTCCTGCAAGACTGTTACACACACCCAGAAAGAAAAGTCTGCCTCACATTGCAAATTACTACATTACAGTCTCTTTAGTTTTCTGCTTTAATTCTGAAGCCACCCATCTCTTCCTTTCTTCAACCCCATTTGCCTCTTGATTTTGTCCTAACTCTTTAGAAAGATGCCCGTGGGACCAGTGAAGACCCTTGGCTGACAATGACAGTGGTGGAGCCCTGTCTCGGTTCTGTTTCCCCCCCTGGAGACCACCTGGGAGCTAGAAACATTTGAACATGGTAACAACCATGCTTTGTAGACAGTTATGTACAATAAACAATATAACTTGATATTTTCATTATCTCCTGTTCGGATTTTCAAAAACCTATTTAAGGCTAAAACCAGCTAGTTAAATACAGATGAGTTTATAAAGAATTTGAAGATGGGCTGGAGAGATGGCCTAGTGGTTAAGAGCGCCGACTGCTCTTGCAGAGGACCCGGGTTCGATCCCCAGCACCCACATGGCGGCTGAGAACCGTCTGAAACTCCAATTCCAGGAGAACTCCATTTCCAGGGGAATCCGACACCCTCTTCTGACCTCCGCGGCATTGCACTACACGGGTGCCCAAACCTGCATGCAGACAGTACATTCATACACATAGAGAAAAATAAATTAAAAAAAAAAAGAATTTGAAGATAATTTGTGTCTGCAGAAAAGAAAAGGTTTAATCGCTCAGTATAGTATTTTGTCAGAGTGGTTTCTTGGAAAGTTGGTCATCTTGTTTACTCTCTGTTATTAAAATGAATTAGCAACTGCATTTGGCCAGGTGTTGAGTGGCCTGGAGGTGATGACTGTACTGTGGGACCCTTAGGATGTGATACAGTATTTAGAATCATAATTTTCAGGAAGTCTCTGGAATCACAATCAACAAATGCCTGATTTTTGTTGTTCTTCTTCCTTAGGGCCAAAGCATGTTGTTGTTAAGTTTGTGGTGAAATTCTTCCCGCCTGACCATACTCAACTCCAAGAAGAGCTCACCAGGTTAGTAGCTGTCTGCTGGGCTTTGTTTTTTTGTTTTGTTTTGTTTTGTTTTGTTTTTTTGCTATAGTACATGGAGGAAAAGCCAACACTAATGTCTTAATTCATCTAAGCATTTCTATAAGATTTATTTGACCACATCTGTTCTGTGCTTAGCAGTCTGTATCTTGATTCTCTCTCATTTATACATACAAAAGTGAAGGGGGGGAATACGTTTTCCCCACAGCCTGGTTTCTTGAAGACTGTGATTATGGAGTGCAGTGGCCTTATACCCTGTCACTGTCAGGTTTTCCCACCTTCTACCATTCCCATCCTGAGACAGTTTGGGGAACTGACTCTCTCCTGTAAAACCAAGTTGTTAATTCAGAATTGATCTTTTTGGCTGCCGTGAACTATAGTGTAGGTCAGTTTCTGTGTAAGTCTGGCCAAGTGGGAGAAGTGTTGGGTTAAGTTTGACTTTACCGCTTGCTGGCTGAGGCTGTGCAGTTATTTATTTCTTCAGTGGCACTGTTAATTAACCCCTAATAATGCAGAATATGATGCTTCTACGGCCAGAGTGGTTTTGAGGCTTTTACATTATTTTTTTTTTAATTTTTTTATTAATTTTATTTATTTCTGTATGTGTATGAATGTACTGTCTGCATGCAAGTTTGTGCACCCGTGTCGTGCAATGCCGCGGAGGTCAGAAGAGGGTGTCGGATTCCCCTGGAACTGGAGTTCTCCTGGAATTGGAGTTTCAGACGGTTCTCAGCCGCCATGTGGGTGCTGGGGATCGAACCCGGGTCCTCTGTAAGAGCGGTCGGCGCTCTTAACCGCTAGGCCATCTCTCCAGCCGCTTTTACATTATTATACCCAGGGTGACTGGACTGCAGCAGGGACATTATGATGGTCAGTGTCATCACTATTGTTATCATAACATCACCATCATCTGCCATCACTGCCACCTATATTACTGCTCATTTTACGGTGTGAGACAAGATAGGCAGCTGGTAGAGAGAAGAGTGGGCAGCAACACGATGTCTCCCTCCCACCATGCCTTCATCTAGTATGCTGATCTAACCAGCTATGCTCCTGTCACACATGCCTGTTAAGCTATGGCTTCTTAAAACCAAGACACCCAGCTTTCTCATCCTCAATACAGAGCCCAGAATTTGGGGTGGTTTGAACCTCATTTTTTTTTAAATTTTATTTATTTATTTTTTTATGTGTATGAATGTACTATCTGCATGCAGGTCTGGGCACCCGTGTCATGCGATGCTGCGGAGGTCAGAAGAGGGTGTCGATTCCCCTGGATCTGGAGTCAAAGATGGTTCTCAGTCACTATGTGGGTGCTGGGGATTGAACCTGGGTCCTCTGCAAGATCAGCCGGTGCTCTTAACCGCTAGGCCATCTCTCCAGCCCCCTGAACCTCATTTTTCAAAGAGGTCAAGACATTGATTTAATCACCAGTATTTATTGAGCGTACTCTGTGTGCAGAGTCTTGTTCAAGGCTCTTGTGGGAATGTAGTGATAAAAAGATAAGTCTTGACTCTTCCTGCAAACCTAAGTAAACAAGCAAAATATCAGATAGTGGTAAGCACACGAGGTCATTGAAGTGGAGCGATGTGATAGGAAGTGACTGGGTGATGACATTAGGTTGCTTGGTCTCTCCAGGAAGTGATAAAGACCTACGGGTCATTTTCCGAGGAGGAACTTTACAGAGAGATGCAGCAGCACCGTGCTTCTGGCAGGAACAAGCACCACCCTACATTCAGACTCTCAGAAGGCCAGGGAGGCAGGAATGCTGAGGGCAATAAGCAGCAAGGAGCAGGTGTTGTTGAGAGATCCGCTGCTGTGTTGGTAGAAAACCGGGTAGCCAGTGAGCAAGTGTTCACAGTGGTCCATCCACGATGGTGGCTTTGAACAAAGAAGATGGTAATGATGAAGGTGGAAAGAAACGATGGCGTTTGGAACATGTGGAGCAACAGGACCTCCTGTCACAGCAATGGCTTGGAGGCAAAGTGTAAGGCAAAGAGATGCTTAGATTTTTGAGCAACCAAGTGGGTAGTATTGGTGATTGCTGAAACAGGAAAACAGGGTTAAAGGGAAGAAGAGCATTTGGAGAGAAAAGAGAGTCATGGACTTGTTCTGGCCACGTGACATCTGCGGTACAGAGGACTCATAACATCACTGAGTTCCACAGAGAGGTGGAAACAAAGCTTCCCGTTGCCTCAAATTGAAGAATGTCTACCTCCACTCACGATCCATGGCACCAGGAGTGGGCAGAGGCCACCGGCCTTCTAAGAACTGTGGTTAGATAGACCTTCGTGTAAAGGAGCAAAGCCAGGCTGTGAACCCAAGTCACAAGAGACACAGGCACAGAACAGAGCCCTCGTGCAGTGTCTCCACTGGGCTCTGCCCTTGGCATAGAGCTTGCCATCCAGGAAACCCACTGTACGCTCTCAAATTCCTGCTTAAGCAGAAATGTCATGGTGGAGATGAGATTTCAGGTACTCGCCTGTGTTGGATAAGCTTGGTATCTGCAGTGTTTTGAGGGGAAGGACCTATGGATGGGAGCCTAGGACACAGTAGGACGACTATCTGCTATTCGTGGAACATTGGTTGGTCTAGCTTCATAGTTAGTAGTTGGGCCCTACAGGAATCACCTTCAGCCTGTTTTTATAGATAGAAGATTAAGATGCACTGTGCTCTTCAACAGGAAGCCAGATTCCTTTCTATTTATTGAACTGCAGATTCAGTAGCATGAGTTGTCCCGACACCAACAGTCAGGCTTCAAGAAGAAGCAAAGAACCAACGGGTTCGCATTGAAAACGCCAACGGGGGGGGGGGGGCGTTGGGTTTGGAAAAGAAGTTCCCAGCGTTTCTTTTAAAAAGTTTTTTTGAATTTTTATCTTTTGAGTGTTTTGCCTGCATGTATGTCAGTGTGCCCATGTGTGTGCAGTGCCTGAGGAGGCCAGAAGAGGGCGTCAGATCTTAGACCTCTGCGAGATCAGCAAGTGCTCTTAATGACTGAGCCATCTCTCCAGCCCCAGCTTTTCTAACTGCAGAGCTTAGTATGTCTTTTCTTCTGCTGATGAGTTGACCCATACTTCGCTCTTCCCTTCTCTTGGGGCGGCTGTCTTCCATAGGGTTCTGTTCCTGTCCCAAGCCAAAGATTCTACCAGAATCTGCTGTTCTAGACTGCAAAAAGTTCCCAGTGAGTAGCAGCAAGACTGTAAATTACTTTTATTTAATGAGAAAAGAAAGACAATTAAAACCTTCCAAAGACCTTCTAAATCATACCATGGATGTGTTGTAAACAAGGCATGAGGTATGGGGGTGGATTGTGTGTGTGGTGTGTGTGTCTTGCAATCTCCAGAAGAAAACTCCCTCTGGTCATTCCTATCCTGCCATCTCTCAGACACCCAGACATGGCTCGTTCCATTATAAGCATTTTGTGTTGTCATTATCTCCACTCGCTTTGCTGTGCCTGCTGAGTAAGAGTTAGCCCTGGCTCCTGTGAGCTCAGTTGGAACTGTTTCCATTTATAGCACCAGACGTGTTACTAAGTCTCTGAAAGAGGAGCACCCAGTGTGCTCAGCTTACAGCTCTTGTGGTTAAGGCAGGCCACCATGTCAGTCCCAGGAAGCTGTTTCAACTCAAAAACAAGAACACAGGATGTGCTAGATGACTTTAGTGTCAACTTGACACACCTGGGTTGAGGGAGCCTCAGTTGGGGAATTGACTCCATTGGATTGGCCTGTGGCCGCATCTGTGGAGTATTGTCTTGATTGTTGGGCAATGTGGGAGGGCCCAGCCCACAATGAGTGGTGCCACCCTGGGCAGGTGGTTGTGTACTGTGTAAGAAGGCAGGCTGGGCATGAGCCAGGGGAGCAAGCCAGTGAACAGCATTCCTCCACGGCCTGTGCTTCAGCTTCTGCCTCCAGGTTCCTGCCCTGAGTTCCTGCCTTGAGCTCCCTAAGTGATGAACTGTGACCCAGGAGATGTAAGCTGAATAAACCCTTTCCTTCCCAAGTTGGTGTTGGTCAGAGTGTTTTGTCACAGCAATGGAAGACAGACTAGAACACAGGACCTTATGAGTTATAGTAATAAATGATAAAGTTTTCAGAACATAATGCTTTTAAAATGGAAAATCATCCTAGTTATTTGAAAGTTAACCATCAAGATAGATCAGAATTAAGGCCCCCAGCACTGTGCAGCTACAACTGCCTATTCCAGAAAGACCAAGCCTTCATGCTATTCTCTGTCACAAATCAGACTGTGAACTTGGCATTGATGCCCAAAGGACAATGCCAGATAGTGAGGCACTTCTTTCAGGCCTTCATGCTAGCCCTTCCTGCAGGAATCCATGTGTTCCAGTTCCCTACTTTCCCTCCCTTTGATTTTCCACTGAGAGACGTGGGTGGCGTGGGGTGTTGGGGAGGGCAGGAGACAGAGCAAATATTAAGGTTTAGTAAAGGTCACAGTGGTCAACTGGTATCTGCTGTGATAATTTATTTGCTGGCTATGCAGTTGCTACCGTGTGATTTTTTTTTTTTTTAATTTCTTCTGTTACTGTTTGGGGGGATTTTCTTTCTGTCTTTTTAAGACAGGGTCTCCCTGTAACCTCAGCTGGCCTGGAACTAGGTCTGTAGACCAGGCTGGCCTGGAATTCACAGAGATCCGCCTGCCTCTGCCTCTGCCTCTGCCTCTGCCTCTGCCTCTGCCTCTGCCTCTGCCTCTGCCTCTGCCCCTGCCCCTGCCCCTGCCCCTGCCCCTGCCCCTGCCTCCCGTGAAGAGTCATTCTTGGCCACATATTGCAGATAGTTGCTGCTTGTTGTGGGGTGGGCCTCTTTTATCTAGCATGGTCCTTCAGTTTTCTTCATGATGCTATCTTCTTGGACTTCACCATATCCTGCCTCTTACAGTTGTCTGGTTGTTTCCTTTTGGTGCTATTTTACATGTTCTTAACAACTAGAAATTTGTTTTAAAGGCTCTGTGGATACAGTTAAACATTTTTTGACCAGAATGTATCCTAAGTGATGCTGTAGATTTTGAATTTTGTTAATAATGCTAAGAGCGTTTGTTGGGTTGAGAAAAAGTCTTTCTGATCTTCCAGTAGGGAGTAAATTGTAGCACTTCACCTCTGTAAACATCCAGCTTCCTAAATGATACTGGGCCAGTTCTCTTCGTGGGTTTCTTTAGGGTTTGTGCAGGGAAGAGTTTTCAGTCCTCTCACTCCTCTCGCAGTATAACTTGGCATTGCCCCACCCAGGCAAGCTCTGCAAATGTGTGGGCTCTTTGTGTATACTAAAACTACACAGGTGGCCACATGCATAGCTCTTTGTCTTCAGTGTTCCATTATTTATGGTTTCTTTATTTTTAGAATATTGTAGCCGCACATGGTGGTGCACACCTTTAATCCTAGCACTTGGAACACAGAGGCAGGCGGATCTCTATGAGTTCAAGGCCAGCCTGGTCTACAGATCAAGTTCCAGGACAGCCAGGGCTACAGGGAGACCCTGTCTCAGAAAGACCAAGGGGGGGAAAAAAGAATATTCTATTTATTCCATGACTATTGAACGCATGAACACAGCATATCGTGATCATGCCTGCTCACCCCTCGCCCTTCTCCCACTCCCTGTCTAACCTCTAGCACATCCCCCTCCCACCATCCTGTCATCTCTTTCCTTTCTTGTTTTTCTCTTTTCTAGCCCACCGAGTCTCGTTAGTCCTGCCTGCTGGGACATTGATGGATCTTGTTGGCTTGCCCTTGCGCAGGTCTTGCGCAGGTAGCCGTAGCTGTAGTGAATTCAGGAGTCTAACGGACACATCGTGTCCAGAAGAGATCTCACAGTACTCCCATCCTCTGACTCTGTTTCTACGATGTTCTATGAGCATTGGTTCTGGGGGTCGATACTTATATCCCATTCAGGGCTGAGCACTCAGCACTCACTCACTTTCATCTATTTGACTAGTCATGAGTCTCTCCACTGCTGCCCAGTGCAGAAACTTCTCTGCCCACACCAGATCAGCACTCATCTATCAGTATGAATGTAAATATTTAGAAGGCAATTTAACACATCCATTTAGCAAAATGACAGTAGTTAAATACCCCCCCCGACACACACACCACCACCACCCTGGCATCACAGGGCCTGTGACCTCCCAAGGGGTAGGCTTTTGACCAGGTTTACAGTACCCCCTCTGGAACAGGCATCAATCAGTAAACAGCTGGTTACCCACTATTGTACCAGTCACTGACCTGTTTTTGAAAAAAGAGTTGCTTTAGCAATTCTGTGAATGGTGATATTAAAATTTTTTGACATCTTATCCCCCCTCCCCTGCATCATTATGAACTGTGAGTTTTCATTAATTCATTGTGTTGTTACTTTACTTATTCTTGTTGATCAGGTTGTTACAAGTTTGACTGCTTAGGCTCTTTTGCTACAATGTTTATTTTCAAAAATTGCTTTACTAGAAATTACAGGCTCATCTGTTCCCTTTATTCCCCTTCCAGCCCCTGTAGGCCTTCTCCTTTCTTGGGTTTAGGAACCTTTCTTTAGTTTCTTCTGTTTTTTTTTTTTTTTTTTTTTTTTTTTTTTGTGTGTGTGTGTATGTTTTCTCCCTGCAATGTACTTAAGTTGTACCAATGCGTATACAGTAATCCAGTGGAGGTCAGAAGAGGGCATTGCATCCTTTGGCACAGGAATTATGGATGGCTGTTAGCTGCCATGTGGATTCTGGGAACCAAACCTGGGTCCTCTGCAAGAGCAGCCAATACTCTAACCACTGAGCCATCTCTCCAGCCCTGTCTTTGGTTTCTTACTGTGTGTACATAATACTGTATGCCAGTAGGGACGCTGACTTTCCTGCGCCCTTTGCATGACGCTGTCTCTGTTGACCTTTGCAGGTACCTGTTTGCTCTGCAGGTGAAGCAGGACTTGGCTCAAGGCAGGCTGACTTGTAATGACACCAGCGCCGCTCTCCTGATCTCACACATCGTGCAGTGTAAGTTCTGTGAGGTACCTTCAGAAGTACTGTTAGAATTGGCACAGGGGTCAGATTGGTGGGGAGAAAAGTCGTGCCCACACACAGACGCACAGAAAACAACCAATAAAAAGGGCATAAAAAAATTTTTTTGCCGGGCGTGGTGCGCATTCTGTTATCTATTAGCACTTAGGGAAGGCAAGAGCAGGCAGGATCATTTTGGAGTTCAGGCCAGCCGGGTCTACAGAGTGAGTTCCAGGACAGCCGGGGCTACAGGAAACCCTGTCTTGAAAAGCCAAAAAAAAAAAAAAAAGTGCCATTTTTGCTGTTAGCGTGAATGTCTCAGAACAGAAAAGTATACTCTTAATTTCATTAGAGTACATATCCCCAAACACAGACTTAGGACATTTGTGTTCTGATTGTGTCTGTCTAGTTTTTTTTTTTTTTTTTATTTTTTTAATGGATTTAAATGCAAAATGCACTGATCTCTGTGTCTCAAAAGAGAAGCTTGGATGAATGGTGCTCAGGCACACCAAACTTGTTTTGTCCTGCTCTTGGGTTATAATATTCATCACTGAATATGCTTCATTCGCTATAGGACACAAAATTGCCTTGGATCTCTTTCTCTTTCTAGTTATGTCCTAGAGAACAACACTTAGGGAACAAGTGAATGCTGTAGTCTTAGGCAGCCATTGGATTTGAAGAGGGCCACACAGAAAGCAAGCACCTTAGGTGACACCAGAGGAAAAACCGAATACTTAACTCTTTTATATTTAATGACAGAAAAGGGTTTGTTGTAAGATTGACAAGAGTTAAGAAGTCCAAACTTGGGGCTGGAGAGTGGCTAGGGCGTTAGAGCGCTGGACCGCTCTTACAGAGGACCCGGGTTCGATCCCAGCACACATGGCGGCTGAGAACCGTCTGAAACTCCACTCAGGAGAACTCCAGTTCCAGGGGAATCCGACACCGTCTTCTGACCTCCGCGGCATTGCACGACACGGGTACACAAACCTACATGCAAGACAGCACACTCATACACATACAAAAATAAATAAAATAAATTACAAAAAAAAAAAAAAAAAAAAAAAGAAGTCCAAACTTAAGTCTAATACAAAATTGAGAATGTATACCGTCTTCTCCTCTCTCATTGTCTGTCGCTGTAAACTTGCCCAGTCACTCAAGTGTGCCCCAAACCCACACCATGCTGCTTCTTGGCCATTTGTGGACATACCTAGGACAGAGAGAATTTTGATTCTCTTCACTCCATGTTCCCAGCTGAGGTCTAACAAGACAGAAGTCTGTCTTCACTGTCCTGCTCTCATGTTAACAGGGGTCTTTCCACAGTCTAGTTAGCACCATGCTTTTCAAATTTTTATGCTGTTGTTGGTAATTTACTGTTTAAATTGGCCCTAGTGTACTGCTGAAGTGCTACCTCCTGTCCCTCAGCACACTGTGACTTATGTTGCAGAGAAAATACATATGCTAAATGAGCTTCATTTAGGCCTGAGTTCTGCTATTGACCATGAGTTTAGTGTAAATGAATCAGCAGTGTATATTATATTAAACAGCAGGTCCTGAAACAGAACCACGAGAAAAGCCACTCGAATTGTGCCACTGTCTCGAGATTTTTCAGGACGCTAACCCAGAATTTCCCCCTTGGAGAAACCGTTTAGTAATTGCTAACTCACTGTTCATAGTGACTTTATAAATTATAGCTATCTTGAATAACAAGAATCAACTATACTTACTCAAGAGCAGATAGAGGAAATGGTAGAAAAAAAATCAAGGCTTCCTTCTGTCAAAACAACCCTTAATGTCATTTCTATGCACTGTTTGTGATTCAGGGTAGCAGTATTGCTGCAGTTAGGGGAAAAGAATTCAGTCCAGAGAAGGTAATTAGGAAATACAGTCACTGGACATAGAAGACGGAGGGAGGAAGGGGGGGAGAAAGGGGGGGAAGGAGGGAGGGAGGGAGGGATTCGTCCAGCAGCCCGAGTGTGATGGAGTTGGCATAGCTGTGTGCAGAGCAAGAACTCTCGGTAGATGTAATTTGGGGCAGCATGCAGACCATGTCACATGTGATGAGGGAAGGTGAATGACCCAGGGGTGATAGGCTGCTTCACATGACAGAAACGGAAAGTAGCTTTCATAACAACTACAGCCACTTTTCCTTAACAGCTGGGCCCTGGCCATTATGCAGCCCTTTATTAAGCTAGTTATACAGGCAATAGGATACAAAGAAAAAGGCATGACTTCCTGGGCTCTGACAGATCTGAACCCCAGCCAATGCTGTTAAGCTAAGGCGCAATTATTATTTTAAAACTCTGGGCTTAAAATGTCCATAGTACATAGTGCAGCAATTTCAAGGCAGATGCTGAAGTTACATGAGGAAATCTGTTGTATTTCTTGTGCATGAAAGGTTTATTATAGTCTGATCTGCTATTTCTGATACGCATATAAGAAATGTGGGGCTGGAGAGATGGCCTAGCTGTTAAGAACGCCGACCGCTCTTACAGAGGACCCGAGTTCGATCCCCAGCACCCACATGGCGGCTGAGAACCGTCTTAACTCCAGTCCCAGGGGAATCTGACACCCTCTTCTGACCTCCGAGGCATTGCACTACACACTACATGGGTGCACAAACCTACATGCAGACAGTACATTCACACACACACAAAAGTAAATAAAATTAAAAAAAAAGAATATAAGAAATGTAATAAACTTTTTTTTTTTTTTTTTGTCTTTTTGAGACAGGGTCTCCCTGTAGCCCCAGCTGTCCTGGAACTCACTCTGTAGACCAGGCTGGCCTTGAACTCACAAAGATCTGCCTGTCTCTGCCTCCCAAGTGCTAGGATTAAAGGCGTGCGCCACCACGCCTGGCGTAATAAACTTTTTTGAGACAGGGTCTCTCTGTACCCCACCCCCCCAGTGCTAGGCTTAAAGGCAGGCACCACCACGCCCATCTTAAAGATGGTTCTTAGCCGCCATATGGGTGCTGGGAATCGAACCTGGGTCCTCTGCTAGAGCAGTCGGTGCACTTAACCGCTGAGCCATTTCTCTAGCCCCCAAGAAATGTAATAAACTCTTTTTTTTTTGGTGTTTTCGAGACAGGGTCTCCCTGTAGCCCCAGCTGTCCTGGAACTCACTCTGTAGACTAGGCTGGCCTTGAACTCACAAAGAGCCACCTGCCTCTGCCTCCGGAGTTCTAGGATTAAAAGTGTGCACCACCACACCTGGCGTAATCAACTCTTAAATCACTTATTTAACCTACTGATATCTTTTTTTTTTATTTTATTTTATTTATTTATTTATTTATTTTTGGTCTTTTCGAGACAGGGTCTCCCTGTAGCCCCAGCTGTCCTGGAACTCACTCTGTAGACCAGGCTGGCCTTGAACTCACAAAGATCTGCCTGCCTCTGCCTCCCGAATGCTAGGATTAAAGGTGTACACCACCACGCCCGGCTTTTAATTTTTTAAATATTTAGTTGTTCTCTGTGTGAGCGCTGGTGTGTGTGTGCGCGCGCACGGAAGTCAAAGGTCAATTTATAGAAGTTGATTTTCTCCTCCCTCCCTCCTTTCTCTGGTTCTGTTGTTGTTGTTAAAGAAGGTCTTACCATTTATCTCTGCCTCATCTGGGACTGTCTGTATAGATCAGGCAAGGCTTGAACTCACAGAAGTCCACTGCCTCCCAGGCACTGGGATTAAAGGTGTGCGTGCCACCCCCCCCCCCATGTGTCATGGTTCTCCTTTTCTTCCATGTGGGTTCTGGGGATTGAATTTAGGTTGAGAAGCTTGGTCTTAAGTGTGTTTTACTAGCTGAGCCATCTTGCTGCACACAAACACAGTACCCTACACACACACCTCTCTTTTCTCTCTGTAATGAGGATTTGAATTTCTATGTGAATAGTTGTATAAGAGTTTCAACAGTTTGATTTTGTGGAGTCCTCGACGCCTATTTAGAGCTAGTCATGCAACAACCAACCACATGTGTAGCGTTCACTACTGAGAGAAGAGGGGAGTCCCAGGAGGGAGGAAGAGGGTGACTTCCAGTGTTGGAGAAGTGTGCTTGACAACAGTTAACTGAATTTTTAAAAATTGCTATTAGACAGGGGCTGTGGGGATAGCGCAGCCGTTAAAGGCTGAGGCTAAGAACCGCAAAAAATTGCTATTAGACAGGATTTTCGAAGGTTTCCCAGAAAATATATATGTGTCTGAATTGCTAGATATAATGACCTGGACTCATGGCTATACATGTATACTTATATCAAAATGCCAGGCTGTACCTTAGTGATAAGTGTAATTACCGTGTGTCAGGATAACAGAAGGAAACTGAAATATGTGTGACTGCAGGTGGAAAATGAAGAGGTTTTCTTTCCAACCACTAGAGTGAGGAGGGTAGAAAACACCCTTCAGACTGCTCTCATTGTGAAGTACTTCTAGCATCACCACTCTGCTGTTGAGGCCTCCTGACAGGCACCACCAGTTGGGCTCACCCGATGCTATCCACTGGCCCCCAGGTTGCTAGCTGGGGAATGTAGTGTATTGTAAAGAGCTCATCCTATGTAGCCTAATGTTCCTTCTGTTTCTTCGTAGCTGAGATCGGGGATTTCGATGAAGCACTGGACAGAGAGCACTTAGCGAAGAATAAGTACATACCTCAGCAAGATGCGCTAGAAGATAAAATCGTGGAATTTCACCATAACCACATGTAGGTTGCATCCACAGCCTCCTATTTCCCTTGAGCTTTTGCTTCCTGCCTCCAAATCAAAGCACACAGATGTACGTGTATGCACATACACACACACAGACACACAGACACATAGACACACACACACACACACACACACACCCCACCATGTAAAATATACAAAGTCTGAAGGAAAGAAAATGCAGACATTCACTGGAATGTGTTGATCCTCCTGGACCCTTAAAAAAATGCAGGGACAAGGGCTTGAGACCCTGGCCTGTCATTTTATAAGACAGGATGGCCTGGCAAGTAAAGAAAGGTGTTAGACCAGAGGATCGGATTATCAGCTGAACAGGAGGTGGCGGAGTGAATGTGGCTTAAGCACAGCATAAGAGTATGGGATTGCACGACACGGGTGCACAGACCTGCATGCAGACAGTACATTCATACACATAAAGAATAAATAAAATTGGGCTGGAGAGATGGCCTAGCAGTTAAGAGCGCCGACCGCTCTTACAGAGGACCCGGGTTCGATCCCCAGCACCCACATGGTGGCTGAGAACCATCTGAAACTCCAATTCCAGGAGAACTCCAGTTGCAGGGGAATCCGACACCCTCTTCTGACCTCTGCGGCACTGCATGACACGGGTGTACAAACTTGCATGCAGACAGTACATTTATACACATACAAAAATAAATAAAATTAAATTAAATTAAAAAAAAGAATAAATAAAATTAAAAAAAAAAGAATCTGGGAAAATTCCAGAACTTTTGTGACATCTCCATTTGGGGTTCTTGTTTTGATCAGAACATTTTCAAAGGCTCTCGGAGCCCTTTTCTGTGGCTCTGAGCAGGCATCTGTACCTGAAGTCGATGAGAGACGAGCCTTGAATTGTGCTCACAAGCTCGGCTTGCTGAAAGTGACTAAAAACTTGCTTAACACAGTGGCGTTTTACTTTTCTGTGACCTAGAGGAAACTGAGATTCTAAAAAGCTGGCTGGGTTGGAGATAGACCTTTGGGGTTTTGTGTTACCCAAGCAATAGAGCTTTTGTCTTGACAGTGGGGCTTTGAGGTTAGCAAGTGGAGGCTGGGTGCCATTTGATCAGGCAGCCCCGCGGTTTGCCATGAAGTGCCTTTTATTTCCCAGGAGAAGCTGCTTAATCTCACATTAATAGACACGGGGAATTCAAGTCTCCTGGCCTTTCTTTTTCCTCTTTGCTTTGTCAGTGGACAAACACCAGCAGAGTCGGATTTCCAACTCCTGGAGGTGGCCCGTCGGCTGGAGATGTACGGAATCCGGTTGCACCCCGCCAAGGACAGGGAAGGCACCAAGATCAACCTGGCTGTCGCCAACACAGGAATTCTAGTGTTTCAGGTGTGGAGAACACAGTGCTGTTCCCTTGGCAAGGGAGGGCAGAGCATGGGCTCTTCTGCCCTGGTTCTCATGGGTGGCCAGGCTAAGGCTCCTGGTTACTGTTTACAAGTGTTTCAGTCCTTAGGCCTTTTGGGGGTGGTTGGTTTGCATTCATCCTTGTCCTGGTTAGAGAATCCATGTTACAGATTTGTGTGGGTTTGTAGACTTTGCATGGTCTTAGAAGCCTGCGCGCCTCTCAGTGGGCCTATGCTGACAACATGGTGTATTGGAATGATGATTTCCAATCCCAGATAAGCACCTTTTCCTATGAGGTGGCAATGTTTTGACATTTTGTTAAAATATATCTCTCCCTCCCCCCTTGTAAGTCTTAGGTATTCAACCAGCTTATTTGGGACTGACGATATACCCAACGTTAGGTTCATTTTGAGAGGAGAAAATGTCAGGACTCTGATGAAAAGGAAGTTGGGTTTATTTTAGGCATGGTGGCTGGCCTGCCTGTGTCAGGATTAGGATGACCAATATTACAATGTCCCCCAAATGGCAGTTTTTATACCCAGGCACACAAAGAAGTGAGTTTACAAGGAAGTGGGTGGCGAGGAGATGGGGGAATGGGCGTGGGTGGGTCTGTGGCTGTATCAGTAGAAGCATCTCAAGGGAAACTGGGACCTGTGACTGGTATCTGTAGGAGCATCTTGAGAGAGACCGAGGCCTAGGTCTGGTCTCTGGTGAGGTGTGATGGCAGGATGTTGAAGCAACTTTTCTCCGGTTGCAGGAGCATAGTCCAGGGTATTTATTTCTTGGGACTTCTGCCTCAGTTGGCTTTCTGGAATCGCTGACTTAGGTAGGCTTAGACCGTACACCCAACTTGAAAAGCGTCATTGGTACTTTTGAGGTACAACAGTGTTTTATAATGAACTGTAGCAATTTTGCAGCAAAACTAATTCTGTGTTTGATTCTTAACTGTATTTTACTTAAGGGCATAGTGACTCTTTGCTCTTCTAAATGTGTCTGCTCTTTGTCATATGACTGTTAGATTGTTTTATTGACCAAAGCTTTTCTCTTAATAGCTTCATTAAAGTATTATTGGCAGACCAGCAGGCAAAGTGTGCAGTTTTACAGGTTCATTTACATATATATTCGAATCTTGTGAAACCATCAAGGAAATCACAATAATGAATACCCCTGCATGAATGACCCCTTTTCTGTTATGCTAATACCCGAGGCTAGTTCACATAAAGGAAGGGGCTTTACTTAGGCACCATTGGGTGAACTTAAATTCCAAACAGCATAGCATGGATCCTAGATACCCTACCCCCTTTTCCTGCATCCCTCACAGTGGTAGAAGGTATCTCAAAGACCAGAATGCATGCAAGGGGGATGCCAGCAGGAAGCCACCCAGCCAGTGTAGTCTCTGGAAAACTACATTAATCCCCTCCCAGAGCACACCCTCATACCTGAACACCCCCAACTGGGACCTAACCTTTTTGGGGGGTTTTTTGGTCCTTTTGCAACAGGGTCTTTCTGTAGCCCAGCTGTCCTGGAACTCAGTATGTAGACCAGGCTGGCCTTGAACTCGCAGAGATCCACCTGCCCTTGCCTCCCAAGTGCTGGGATCACAGGTGTGGGCCACCATGCCAGCAGTACCCACCTTTTAAAGGTGCTGCTGCCTCTTAACATTGTTACACATTGGTGACTAAGTCAACAAGTGAATATTCAGGCATACACACAAACTATCCAACTACAACACCCCTCCAAATTGCTACACATTGGTGACTAAGTCAACACGTGAATATTCAGGCATACACACAAACTATCCAACTACGACGCCCCTCCAAATTGCTACACATTGTTGACTAAGTCAACACGTGACTATTCAGGCATACACACAAACTATCCAACTACAACGCCCCTCCAAACTGCTACACATTGGCGACTAAGTCAACACGTGAATATTCGTGCATACACACAAACTATCCAACTACAACGCCCCTCCAAATTGCTACACATTGGTGACTAAGTCAACACGTGAATATTCGGGCATACACACAAACTATCCAACTACAACGTCTCTCCAAATTGCTACACATTGTTGACTAAGTCAACATGTGAATATTCAGGCATACGCACAAACTATCCAACTACAGTGCCCCTCTAAACTGCTACACATTGGCGACTAAGTCAACACGTGAACATTTATGGATACACACAAACTATCCAACTACAACGCCCCTCCAAACTGCTACACATTGGCGACTAAGTCAACACGTGAATATTTGGACATACATATAAACTATATCCAACTATAACACCCCTCCAAATGTTTTCACAATTCATTTCTTTTGTTCTTTTATTCTTCGTTCATTTTTTTCTTCCCTTCCCTTCCCTCTTCTTCCTCTTCCTTCCTTTCCTTTCCTTCCCTTTCCTTTTTCCTTCCCTCCCCTCTCCTCTCCCCCCCTCCCCCCCTTCCTTCCACAGAGTCTCACTATGTGTCCTTGCCTGGCTCTGAGCTGTTCAAGTAGATTGAGCTATCTTCAAACTCCTAGAAATCTGCCTGTCCCTGCCTGCAGAGTACCAGGACTAAAGGTGTGAGCCACCGTACCTGGCCTAGCACATTTCTTCTAAACTTAAGACAGGACCAGGGAGATGGCTCAGTAGGTAAACTTACCTGTCACCAAACCTCACGACTTAAGTTCAGTCTTCAGGACCCACATGGTGGAAGGAGAAAACTAACTTCTGCAAGTCGTTGGCTCACCTTCACACAAACGCTGTGGCATGCATTCACACCCCCCTTCTACGCACACACAAATGAATAAATAAATAAATAAATAAATAAATAAATTTAAAGGCACTGGAGAGATGACTGTGGTTAAGAGTATGTATTTCACCAGGCCTGGTGGGGCACACCTTTAATCCTAGCACTTGGGAGGGAGAGGCAGGTGGATCTTTATGAGTTCAAGGCCAGCCTGGTTTACATAGTGAGTTCCAGGACAGCCGGAGCTACAGGGAGACCCTGTCTCAAAAAAAAAAAAACCCCAAAACTATGTATTGTATTTCTCTTGCGGAGGACCTGAGTTCTGTTCCCACAATTATTTGGGCAGTTTACAACTGCCTATAACTCCAACTCCAGGGGCATCTTAGACCTGGCCTCCCCATGCACCTGCACTCACTTGCAGACAAACACACATAAATAAAAATAAATTTGTAACATGCCGGGCATGGTGGTGCACACCTTTAAACCCAGCTCTTGGGAGGCACAGGCACGTGGATCTCTATGGGATCAAGGCCAGCCTGGTCCACATAGTGACTTCTAGGCAAGCTAGGACTAGGGAGACCCTGTCAAAAATAAACAAAAATAAATCTATATAAAGAAAATGAAATGTAGTTTAAAATTAAAAATAAATTGAACAGGGGTTAGAGAGATGGCACAGTGGTTAAGAACACTGGCTATTCTTGCAGAGGACCCAGGTTCTGTTCCAAGAACCCACATGGTGGCTAACAACTGTCCATAACTCCAGTTCCAGGGGATCCTATGGCCTCTTCTGACCTCCATGGGGATTACATGACATGGGTGCACTTACATATATGCAGGCAATACACTTATACATAAAAATAATAAATAACTAATTCACTGGGCATGGTGGTGCACACCTTAATCCTAGCACTTGGGAGTCAGAGGCAGGTGGATAGCTGTGCATTCAAGGCCAACCTGGTCTACGTAGTGAGTTCCAGGCCAGCTGGGGCTACCAAAATAAGTAAACAAATAAACAAAATAATTAAATATAAGCAGGCAATCTGCCCTTAAATATGAGTGGTTATATGGAAAGCATCTGCCTGTTTTTATGAAATGGGTCAGATTTTCCCAGTTTGAAGTTACAAATATGTGCATGAAGTAAATGCCTTTGTGGGCTTTGCATATTTGAAGATTTACAGCAGGGACCAGTAAAGTCCTTGCCACGTAAGCATGAAGACCTCATTCGAATCCCTAACACTCACTGGAGCTTAGTGCATGAACCCCTGATACCAGCACTGGAAGGAAATAGGAGGACCATGGAGCTCACTGTTCAAACTGGTCTTAAAATTAAGGCAGAAGGGCTGGAGAGATGGCCTAGCAGTTAAGAGCACCGACCGACCGATCTCGCAGAGGACCAGGGTTTGATCCCCAGCGCCCACATGGCGGCTGAGAACCATCTTTAACTCCAGTTTCAGGGGAATCTGACACCCTCTTCTGACCTCCGAGGCATTGCACTACACACTACACGGGTGCACAAACCTACATGCAGACAGTACATTCATACACATAAAAAATAAATAAAATAAAAAAAAATAAGGTGGAGAAGGCCGGGCGTGGTGACACATAGCTGTAATCCCAGCACTTGGGAGGCAGAGGCAGGTGGATCTCTATGAGTTCAAGGCCCAGCCTGGTCTACATAGCGAGCTCCAGGCCAGCTGGAACTAAAGGAAGACCCTGTCTCAAAAAAAGGCCAAAAAAAAAAAAAAAAGTGGAGAGTGGACCCATCATCATCCTCTGACGTATACACATGCATGCACACACACAAACACACAAAGGGGGGGATCTACAACAGTTCTCTGCTCATGTATAAGATATGTTTATGGCATAGGCTAAAATCACAGATTCCCAGCCCAGAAGAAATGGGGTCAAGCCTTGTATCTGTGTAGGAGTGGTGTTTTGAGAGCAAGGTGGTATTTGAGGTGTGACTGTTTCAACAGTTTTTGACCTGCGTAAATAACCACTAACGCTTGATAAGAAGACAATGAAAGGAAATGTTGTTTCATGATGACCATTAACTTTCAGAATTACAACCTTGATACATTTTTTAAAATCATAAAGAGAGCAACAAAGTATATCACAGTTGAATTAATTTGCTTTAATTGTGTTTGTTACGATTGAAATATTGAGAGCTGCCGGATAATTTAATCTTGTGCAAAAGGCAGTACGATGGAATTAATCTTGTAGCTTGTACCTAATTTCTCCATTCCTACCACTCTGAATGAGTCGGCCTGGCTCCTTATTTCAGTGGAGTCATGACGGATGGGAATATTTGTGGTAACTCCTCCTTCTTTCGCCCACGTATCCCACCTGTCCAAGGAAGTGGGAGCCCCACCCAGAGGCTGTGTCCTGGCCTAGAAGATGCACCGCAGGCCTGGCTTCCTTTCTTATTCCAGCTGGTGCTGCAGGAAGCTTGGTGGGCACAGGAAACAGACCAGGAGGGATGACTGAGGCCAGCTGCTCCTGCTGTATGGTCACCATAGCTACTGGTCAAGGCATGCACCCCGAAATTTCTCTTTGCCATGTTAGCTGTGTGATTTGGGGCAAATGAAAAAATATATGAAAGCAAGCAAGCAAGATGTTGAGGTTTCTAGTTCTGTAAAATGAAGGTAATAAATCTGTCTCACTGGGCTTTGTATGAAGTCTGCCGGGATAAGGTCTAAAAAGCCCCTAGGTCAGGACCTGGCCCTCCATGAGTGATGGTTATTATTTGCTATAGTGGCTGTCCTGGTTTTATTTGGTTTTATTGTTATTTGCCTTCTTATCTTTACCATGACCAGCACCTTCTCTCCCTGAAGGCAGACATGGTTTGAATACCAGACCGTATAATCAGAAATAATTGAGAATGCCTATCGTCCGAATAACACAGACTGGGAATCTTCCAACAAAGGCTTTTTCCTGAGCCATTTTCCCTCAACCCTCTGCCTGCGTCTCCAAGGATGAAGCTCCTGCGTAGCCTGGCTCACTGGCCGCTCTCTTTCTTAGGGTTGCACGAAGATCAATGCTTTTAACTGGGCCAAGGTGCGGAAGCTGAGTTTCAAGAGGAAGCGTTTTCTTATCAAGCTCCGACCTGATGTGAACGTAAGTGGCTTGGATACATGAAGTGGGGGGGACAGCTGGGCCATGGATGGAGCAGGCATTACCAGAGGGTGAAATCTGCCCTTGGCAGTACCTTGCAGAAGCTGGGCCTGGATGCTACCCAGGTGCATCTGTAAAACTGGACTGTGGAGGGGTTAGAGAATTGGCTCAGAGGTTAAGAGCAGTGGCTGCTCTTACAGAGGACCTGAGTTAAGTTCCCAGTGCACACATGGTAGCAACAACCATTTGTAACTCAGTTCCAGGGGATCCAACATGCAGGCAAAACACTCATGCACATAAAATTTTATTTAAAAAGGACTAAGGAGTATCTGTGTGGATAGCTGGATCCAAAGGCTTGGGAACTATCATGCTGGGTTCCCAGGGGGAGGAAAAAGAGGGTTACACAGATGTCACTTCCCTTACAAATACAGGTAGTCCATTCCTGGCAAACAACTTGAGCTATGTTTCAGCTACCTATCCGATAGTCCTTGGCGCTGCCTTGGGACCCCAGTCACAGTGCTCCTCCATATTCCCAGCCTGCCTGTGCCCACCCAGAAGCAGTCCTGCTCATTCTCCTGGACAAAACACACCTCACTACTTCCCACAGAGCCTCTGAGGATGTCTGTCACACCGGCTTAGTTCAGGAAGGGAGCAATGGCATTTTCATCTGCCAAAAGCCACACTGGAGTTGGATATTCATCCCTGGTGTCTGTCCCATACAGGACTCTTGAGTCATTTTTCCCATTGGGGTAAAAAGATGCCCAGTGGCAGTCTAGGCTCAGAGTTTAGCTGCAGTGTGGATTAAGTACGCTAATGTGGCCTGACTAGGAAGCAAAACTCCGTAATAAATGACTCTGTGGGAAAATGCAATTTGGATTCCAAAAAGCTGATTTACACAGGAAGAACTCGAACACAAGTTGAGTTTGCTCAAACTGTGACGTCCCCTAAAACAGTCGGAGCTGCTAGGAATCTTAAGGACTTTGGTAACTTTTGTTTATGTAATGTGGCCATTGAAATTGGGAACATTTAGTGTGGGAGTAGAACAATTACCATATTCTTTCCATAATCAAAGGACACACGTCTTTCAAATGAGAGTCATTAATACTCTCCTACTCCAGGAAAAAAAAGTCTCATTTCTTATGTTGTTCTTGGGCCCACCTGGAGGCCTGTGCCATATGCTGTTTTATAAAGAAATAGAATGAAAAGTCAGCCTTGACAAGAACCCCAAGGAAGAAACTAGGAAGGAAGACATGCATTTCAGTTCTTTTAAAGGGCAAAAAAAAGGGGGGGGGATTTTAATAGTTGGATTATTTTTAAGAAGACAGTGTAAGCCAAGCAAATGCTATTTGTTTATGGATTCTGTCAAATATCATCTCTTCCGTTCTGTCTGTGTGCCTTCCCGATAGTTCTGTGAGGAAGTCTGAAGAGAAGGTGGTGGGAAAGTGACTGCCTTGTTAGGGATGAGCATAGTTTGCTCAGTCTTTGAATTAATATATCATAGTCTTGTCCTAATGAGATACACAATTAAGTTTTTATTGGACAAATTCATTTCTGTTCCTTTTCTCCTATTTCAACACAATGATTGTGACCAGTGGAGAGAGAATAAAAGTTGTGTCTCTGTTTTTAGAGCTCATACCAGGATACTTTGGAGTTTCTGATGGCCAGTCGAGATTTTTGCAAGTCCTTCTGGAAAATCTGTGTTGAGCATCATGCCTTTTTTAGACTTTTTGAAGAGCCCACGCCCAAGCCCAAGCCTGTTCTGTTCAGCCGAGGGTCATCATTCCGGTTCAGGTAAGGGGACCTTACCACACAGCTCTGTGTCTGCTGTGGGAATGTTCTCTGCAGACCCATCATGCTTACCGTGATGTACAACAGATTGGTGAGGCAAACCACATGCACGTACACACCCACACGCATACACACTCACACTCATGCACAGACGCACACACCCCGTGGGACTGTGGCTGGTGGACTCTGCTGAGAGCAATCCACCCAGCCATCGTCAAATACCAACTCAATACTCTAGATGTCCTATTTTTGTTTTCATCATCATCTGAGAATTTCATACATGAATATGTGTTTTAATCAAGCCCACTACTTATTCCTTCCCCCTCCAACTTCTCCTATACACCCCCTACCACCATTTTTCCTCCCAACTTTATGCATTCTTTTTAAAAATTCATTGAGGGCCAGGCCTGGTGGTGCATGCATTTAATTCCACCACTCAGGAGGCAGAGGCAGGCAGATCTCTGTGAGTTCAAGGCCAGCCTGGTCTACATAGTGAGTTCCAGGTTACCTGAGCAAAAGGGAGACCCTGTCTCAAAAAGACAAAAAAAAAAATTCATTGAGACCACTTAGTGCTGCCGGTACATGCATGGTATAGAGCCATCAGTTAGAACATGGACAGCCAATCAGAGGCCACACCTGAAGAACACAGACTCTGTGTCCCCTAGTGGCCATCAGTTGCCAACAGCTCTCCAGCAAGGGTGGGTCTTCAAGGGCCTTTTGGGTTTATCTGTAGATACGTAGGCATCTTATTTGCCTTAGGTGTTGCATCTTACAGTGACACAAACTTCACTCTGTCACTGTATGATGCAACTGCTTTTTCATTCATTTTTCAGCCAATGCTGAAAGTCTACTGTTTGTCAAATACCACTTTAGGCCTTGATGGTAAACCAAATTTTCCCTCCATTTATAGAAGGTGCAGATTTCTGGGGCGGCTGCCTCATAACTAAATATGTTTATTAAGCAGGTTTATTTAATCAGATGCTTTGTCTCTGGCACATAAGGAAACATCAAGAGATCAAATGAATACAAAAACCCAGGTTCTTTTAGGAAGATTTTTACCCTTGGCTAGCTGAGACAGCATGCACATCTCCCAGGTGTGGAAGGAGGACAGGCAATGGTGACTAAGCATCATGTTTGTATGTTTAAGTACAGATACCTCCATGTCCTTTTGTGCTCTTTGTTTTAGTGGTCGGACTCAGAAGCAAGTTCTAGACTATGTTAAGGAAGGAGGGCACAAGAAAGTACAGTTTGAAAGGTAAGAGGCACTTCGGTGTCAGCTCAATTACTCTGGGAAATAATAGTTTATTCCTGCCAAATGCTTCTTCACCCAACCTGCAGTGAGTTACAGATTTTTGCTGCACAGTCAGCCTCAGAAAGTTGGGGGTGGGACAGGGACATTTTAGAGCTCCGCAGTACTCTCTCAAGATGAGGTGTGAGATGAGAAGATGCTGTCTTGAGGAAGTGAGGATGATGATAGAGGACCAAGGAGCATCCTGAAAGCCTGCTGTGTTCCTTGGGGGAGTCCTTGCATACTTGAGGATGTGAATTGCAAGTGCTCCTATTAACTTTAATTAGAGAAAGGCAGGAATTTATTGCTATTGTTGTTTCTAGCAAATGCCTTTGGCTTCCAGGGCCAGGTACTGTTCTGGGTCCCTGGGTTATGTTACTGTGTCTTCATACAGGCTGTGTGTGGTCAGTGGTATTTTATTCTTTTTTTAAACATGGAGACCTTGAGACTCTAAGATATGAAGCAGCCCAGGTCTCCTAGGTGGAAAGTGGCTCCTGGACAGCTGACTCCTGAGCTCACTGCTCTGCCACCAGGGGAGAAACAGAGTCCGTGTTGAAGCCGTTGAATATTTATCCTAGTGTACAGAGGACATAACTACACTTGTGTTTTTATAACTTGGAGTTAACAGTACAAGTTAACTCGGTCGAGTACACCAATTTAGAAATGTGAAGGACTTGCTGGGCATGGTGGCACATGCCTTTAATCCCAGGCAGAGGCAAGTGGATCTCTGTGAGTTCAAGGCCAGCCTAGTCTACAGAGCGAGCTTCAGGACAGCTGGGACTAAATGGAGACCAAAAACAAAAATAAACAAACAAAAAAAGAAATGTGAAAGACTGCAAAATCTGACTTTCCGGGCACTGTCCTAACACATGGGAAACTCCACCCTTGGTCTCTTGCAATATAATAGACTGTAGAAAATTATTACAAATTTTATATAAGATTGCTTTCAGGTTATTGGATAAGATATAAATGAGCTGGGTGTGGTGGTGCACGCCTTTAATCCTAGCACTTGGGAGGCAGAGGCAGGTGGATCTTTGTGAGTTCAAGGCCAGCCTGGTCTACAGAGTGAGTTCCAGGACAGCTGGAGACCCTGTCTCGAAAAGACCAAAAAAAAAAAAAAGATATAAATGAATTTCATGTTCAGATACCTCCCTCATTATCTATGTGTGAATTATATATTATTCGAAACTCCAGAACACTTCTGGTCTCAAGATTAATTTTTTGATAGATTAATATTTTGATATTCTTATTTTTGAGGTTCTTTTTCTTTTCCTTGTTGCTATAATTAACAGAAATGTCTTAAAACTATTTTGGATCACAAAAATCTCTGATTCCCACCCCTCCTTCTTTTCTTCAAAAAGAAACATCCAGATTTATGATCTTTTGGAGTTGATATTCGTGCATCCCCTGCCCCCCACCCAAGAAGAGGAATTGCCCTGGATATGTACATTAAAAATACTATCGTACTACATGAAATTCTCATTTTGCTTTTTTTTCATTTTGCTTTTTTTAAGTTTTATTTTTAGTTATGTGTATATGTTGATGTCCGTGTGTGGGTATGTGCAGTGTGTGCAGTGCCTTCAGAGGCCAGAACAGGGCTTTAGATTCCCTGGCAGCTCTACTGGAGCTGGAGTTACAGGCAGTTGTGAGCTGCCCCCCAACATGGGTACTGGGAACTGAACTTGGGCCCTTGAAAGAGCAGTGCGCACTCCTAACCACCTAGCCGTCTCTCCAGCTCTCATTTTACTTTTCTTTTTTTTTAATTTTTATTATCTATTTATTTATTTATATATCATCTTTTATGTGTATGAGTGTACTGTCTGCATGTAGGTTGGTGCACCTGTGTCATGCAATACCGCAGAGGTCAGAAGAGGGCGTCAGATTCCCCTGGAACTGGAGTTAAAGACGGTTCTTAGCCGCCATGTGGGTGCTGGGAATTGAACCCGGGCCCTCTACAAGAGCATTCTGTGCTCTTAACCACTGAGCCATCTCTCCAACCCCTCATTTTACTTTTCTTTTTTTTTTTTTGGTCTTTTCGAGACAGGGTCTCCCTGTAGCCCCAGCTGTCCTGGAACTCACTCTGTAGACCAGGCTGGCCTTGAACTCACAAAGATCCGCCTGCCTCTGCCTCCCAAGTGCTAGGATTAAAGGCGTGCGCCACCACGCCCGGCTTCATTTTACTTTTCTAATTCACTGTTGTTGAGCCCTTCGGGGATATCCTATAGTATTATAGTGTTGTGCCTTTTATCCATCTCATTCCCAATTGATAGACATCCAGGTTGTTTTGGTGTTTTGTCCTGGCATTCCTGAAATAAGCCTCATGTGAATAGCTTATGTTTTCTCATGTCTTGTTCCCGGTAATGTGATGTCAGAAGCCCTTTGCCTGTTTGTCTAGAGATAATGATCCCCATCATTTTCTTAGGTGATTAGCAATTAACATTTTGAGGACCATGTAAGAGGTAGCTCTGATAGTTTGTATAGAGGCACCATTCAGTAGAGCCTCTCCATGTGAATAAAAGATGCATGCACATTGGAAAGTATGTTTGCCATCTCATGAGTTCAAGTACCTGAACAGTGTCTCCTGCCTGTTTAGTGGAGATAGAAGATAAGGATGATCATTTGTCACACTTTTTTTTTTTAATTTTTTTTTTATTTCTGTATGTGTATGAATGTACTGCCTGCATGCAAGTCTGTGCACCCATGTCGTGCAATGCCGCGGAGATCAGAAGAGGGAGTCAGATTCCCCTGGAACTGGAGTTCTCCTGGAATTGGAGTTTCAGACGGTTCTCGGCCGCCATGTGGGTGCTGGGGATCAAACCCGGTTCCTCTGTAAGAGCGGTCGGCGCTCTTAACCGCTAGGCCATCTCTCCAGCCCCCCATTTTTCACACTTACAGAGGCAGTTTTGCCTACCTTTATGACCGAAGAAGGACCTGATGCTTCAAACAGAAGGCGTTGGTTTGATTGGATCAGAGGTCTCCTGACTTTCACTATCTTGTCTGGTTTTTTTTGTTCCTCAGAAAACATAGCAAGATCCATTCCATCAGGAGCCTTGCTACAGACCCCACAGCACTGAATTCGGAAGTGCCGAAACAGGTCAGTGGTAGTAACAGACAGAGCTGTTCTCCCCTAGTTCTTCCCAGCTAAGCTCTCCAGTCCTCCCTCCTCTACTTCAAGGGTTTGGCACGGACGTATATTTGGTCCTGATTGGGCTTTAGGTCCTGCACTGAGCCTGGACACAGGAGGGCTGAGGTGTGGCTTGTTTTCAGCTGCTGGTTCAAGCTCTAAGCCTTGAGAAGTTTGTTTGGCTGCCCTGCACTGAGCTGGGGGTCCACACATGCATGGCATCTGGTGATGCCAGACTCCCCCAGCTAAATGTGTTGTTATACAAAGAGCTAGGAACCTGTTTGGTAGCTTGATGCCTGGGGGGGCTGGTACTGGCACAGAGTCATGGTACTGGCGCAGAGTCAGGGCAGTGGCTGCACGGGCAGCAGGAGAAATTGTTTACTTTTCTGAAGCCTGTGTTGAGCATGTGCTCTGTAGTGGCTTTCTCCGCTGTCCCTTCTGACTCCTGCCTGGACAGCCCTGCATGGGATGAAAGGCTATCACTGCATAGACAGTTCTGGAAGCCCCATCTGCAGTGAGGGTCCTAGAATGCAGAGATGATGCATAACTTATGTTGGGGGCCCACCCTGAAGGACTCTTGTGGATCCTGACAAATGCACATCCGTGAGTTCCATCTCTTTCCACACGCCCCCAGCCCCAGGGAGGCCAGTCCAGCCGCTAGGTGCCCATCCTTCCCACTGCTGGGAGCCTAGGGGGATGCTATTAGGCTCCGGGCTTCTTCCCTTCCCTTCCCTCTCCTCTGGCGTAACACTCTCCCTTCATCCTTTCCTGTCCTACCCAGTCTCCACAGAGCACCAGCCTTACCTTTGGAGAAGGTACTGAGTCTCCCGGTAGCCAGAGCTGCCAACAAGCAATGGATGCGAAAGTTTCCACCATGGAGTTGGGGCTGCACCAAAGCCCTGCTCTGTCTAAGAGCTCTGCGGGGAACAAGCCTGCAGACGGAACCACTACGATGCCGCTGGAGGAAGAAGAGGAGGAGGAGGAGGGCAGCAAAGATGGCATCCAGCCGAGTAAACCTCAGCCCCCACAGCCAAGCACAGGTCCAGCATCCTGGGCTGCTGGAGGCAGCAGCACCTCCATCCCTTTCATTGACTGCAGTGATGTAGATAGCGAATACGACCTTCTCAGAGAACCAGGGTCCCAGTCACGGTCTCAAACAAATGACAATTATGAGGGTGATTTGACCAGTGGTGTTTATCTGCTCTCTAGGGATGAGAGGCGAGTAGGGGCTAGGTACAAGGCTTCCCCTCCCTCTACAAAGTCCTCCCGACCTCCTTCTAGAGAATTCCTTGATGATGACTCAGCAGATATTACCTTTGATATGAGCGGGAGCCCTGGGCTCCCAAGACATAGCTCCCTGATAGATGAAATGTTCAGATCCTCTGCTGGTCACAGCCCCTTGGCCACCCCTTTGTCCCCCTGTAGCAGGAGCTCAAGCCCAAATATGAGTTGGGACAGAACTGGGTCTCAAGGCTATGTTTCTGAAAATGGACATGACCTTAGGGAGAAAAGTGGGGGAGAAGATAATGTTTCAAAGCAGGATCCTCTCTACCAAAACTCCCCTGCCCTGCAGAGGCCTTACTTGCGCAATCTTCCAAGTAGATACAATAAGTCAGAGACAGATCCACTCATCCTTAGTCAGGCAGCCCCCACCCCAGAGGCCATGCTTGATGACCAGGAAGAGGGAGGCCTGGCCAGTGTGGCCACTTCCCCAGGTAGGATGCTAGCCAATGGCACCCCTCTCACAGACCCCGCCTCCAAGGTCCCCAGTGTGCAGTCCATGTGCACTGCTAGTGTGGTGGGCCAGCTGGCCCCTCTGCAAGTGACCGAGTGTTCTATCAGCAGTGGGACTGAATCCGGTGATTCGGACTCCGCCATGGTGAGCCCCTCGAGCCAGTCGCTGGCCTTTGGTCACCCAGCAGGCCAGAGCTCCCCTTTTAGGCTGAAGAGTCCAAAGGTCTTGAGTGGCTTGCGTGTGAGTGAGGAGGAAGGGGAGGAGGAGTGAGGAGGCTGGGAAGGCAGGTGGTCAGGGGTTGACTACACCGAGTCAGGAGACCGGAGTTGCCACAGGGTCTGTTCTGTGACTGGTTCATTTTTGGTCCATATTTGTTAGATGAAGTTTGGGACAGGCTCTCGTTTAAATGGGACATGCCTGACTCCAAAACTTTACACAAGTGGCTTGCTTTCCAGAAAATATGGGACAAAGTAAACAGCAAGTCCTAACAGGGACGAGTTACTAGGAGTATGTTTGCTGACTGAAGGCAGGAAGAAATCCTTTATGATGAATCTGATAATATGTATAGTGTGTTATATTTACATGGTAATTTCTCTGTGTGTTCACAGTCATGTGTGCAGATCCCCTCCTGTTGGCTGAGGCTTTGGCTGAAATGTATTGAGATCACAGAAAAGCACTTGCTTTTACCCTTCTCGTCCCTCATTAAAAGGAGGGCTTCTTTTCTGTGTCTCATAGACAGGGAGGCATGGGCAAACTTCAAGGCCAAGTGTAAGGTGATTGCTAGTTGAGATTGTGTTTGTAAATCATACTCAAGAATAATGAATATTTTAATGGGAAGAATGTGGGGTTCTTTAGGCTTTCCAAGCTTCCTGAGAAATGCGCAAATGTTGTCAAATCTCCACAGATGATCATCCACTCAGGATTGTTGATTTGTTTGGGTTTGCGTTGGTGGGTCAAATTATTAGTTGTTTAGGAAGTCAGTCTCTGTTTCTTGCTGAAACGGAGATGCTATTGAGCAGTGATGTAGGGAGAATTAACAAATCAGGCCATGCAGCAGCCCACCAAATGCCTGCCTGTTGATCAGGTATAGTGCAGATACTGGTAGCTCTGTATGATACCTGCCCTTGGTTTTATGGTTTTATTGTTATGAAGCCTTGTCCCCTGTTGGGAACTCATACCTGGATGTTTCTTTGAGTAGTAAAGAAGAAAGCAAGTGCAAGCTAGTAGCGATGATTTCTTTTTAAACCTTGCCCCCGTCCGCCTATCACTAAGCATTTGCGATCCAGGAGCCTAGGGTTTGACAAAGCTCATGTTGTGTGTCTTCCTCAGTTGTGCTCTGACATCTGCTGAGCCATTGTCAGAATGGGTGATGCTTAGCTCCAACCCAGCAGATTTGGATGTGTTGACTTAGGTGCCATTTTGGACTCCCCAGATGGCTCAGTGGGGCATCCCGGGTCCTTTCTCCGCCAGACCTGACAACCCTGTGGAAACTAGTGGAACATAATGAGAATGTCACCTCGATCACTGGCTTCCTTGCTGCGGAGTAAGGAAGGTCTTCCAAATGAAGTGCTTTTTTTGAAAAATGTCTGTATTTGTACTCTTCAGCCTTTGATACTTTTAAATTGTAAATAACATTTTTAGATTGAAAATAACTACAAAAATTTGAAAGTAGTTGTAAAGATATGCCATGGCGGCATGCTGGCGAGACTTCCCTGTGACTTCATCATAGAAGAAGAGCTGGGATTGTTCAGGAAGTGGGGTAGAATTTGGCAGCAGGATATCACAAATCGAAGTACTGACAGGGGATTCTCAAGGCTCTTCTGTCCACTCCAATGTCAAGAAGTCAAGTTTTGAAGATTCAGAGGGTCTTCACCCATTTTTATACATGCATTTTTGCTTTATTTTCCTGAACATTTGATTCAGTGCATGACTGATGAATCAAACTGATTACTGGATAGTTGTTGACAGTTGTTCATTGAACTATTCTATTGACACCTTGCTTTAGATGAGTAGATAATCAACAAAATTGTAAAACTGGAAGGAGACCTTAGCAGTCACCTAGGTAAACCTTCACTGTGCTCGTGAAAACTTGGTCTGATGGGCTTAACTGACTTCACCACAGTAGTCAGTGTGGTTCCACAAAGCTGAGACCATCACCCTAGTCACTTGACTTCAGGTCTTTATTCCTTGTGATTTCTTAGTGCAATAGGACCTTTTAGAATCCACATTTTAATCTTGAAGAATCTTGTATGCATTCATAATTAAAATTAGATGTGAAATCTTGGCTCACGTAGATTTGACGTAGACAATTAGAAGCCATAGCAATAGGGAGAATAGCTATACTTTAGATTGTGGGGTATTTGCCATTGTAACACATTTTTGCATATTGTTTAATCTTGGGAAAAGCTGTCAGTTTGGTTGGTATGTGAAAGGGGAGCTGAGCAGAGTCATGGCTGAATGTTTTAATTGTGAAGGTGATTTTTCCTTTTACCTCTGCTTATGCAGCAGTCTGGTAATTAAGTAGAACTGAGTTCTGTTTGCCTCATAATGTGATTTTTAACAGAAATCATAAAGTATAACTCTTGGAAGCAAAGCATGCTCCTGCAGATATTTTGACTTGTCTTTCCTAAAGAAGTGATTTTATGTAAAGTGTGTTCAGGTTGACCCATCATTGTGTACTCAGTTTTATCAACAGTTTTCACGTGTAGAGTGCACAGATTTTTCTTCTCTTTCCCTCTCTCTTTTTTTTACTGGCCAAGTGATTTAATTTCTGCTTCTGGGGCCAGTATTTATGACGAGAATGATCCTGGCAAAATTAATAGTGCCTAAAAGAATTGGGGTTAAAAGTTTGTTCCAAGGTCGCATATCCTGTCTTACTGAGAAGAGTCACTAGTCCTTATGGGAGCTTATCCTCCACTCATAAGGATTCCAGAACATCAGTGCGAAAGAAAACCCATGCCTGAGATGAGCCAAGCATAGCAGGGTTCCTGAAGGGACACATTCTCCCCACTGATACTGTGCAAAGTTCAGGAAAAGTCAGCACCCCTTACCAAACCACCTTCCCTGCTCTGACCCTGCAGAGTCCGCAAACTCCAAAGCTTTCCTGAGCCCACAGTCTTGCTTTGGGCTAAAAAGGACCTGCCAGTCTCCGTAAGACAATAAACATTGTGCAAGTCTCCGGAGTCCATGAGGAACCTAAGCCTCCGGACCCCTCAGCTCTTAAAAAAAAAAAAAATCTTAAGGCCACGGATCAAAGACAGACCTCCAGAGAAAACACAATTCTTAAAGTGGCTGTTGGCTGCTCCAGAGCCCCCTTACATTAATATGTTTTGTTGGTTATTATTTCAAAATATGTATAGACCCTTTTGTGGTTTCCCTTGCTGATGCTTGTTAAGAGCAGACTAAAAAGGCAAGAAATTCTTTTAGCATGAAGAAATGTATTTAATGAGTTCCAGAGCCCAAAATGAATTGCTTCAGCCCCTTTAACAGCCATCTGGATGCCATCGATGGTATTTTATTAGACAGGCATTTAATTAGAGGAATTCTGTGACCAGATTCTTCCCTACATGTGTGATTCATATTGGGCAGTTCCTCACGCATTTGGCTCAGCAAGTCATGTTGCACGGCCTGCACTTAAATGTGAATAGTAATGATTTGCGTTTCCAGAATGTCTTTGAAGATTCAAACCAAGTAAGCCTTTTAAAAATAAATAAATAAATAAATAAATAAATAAATAAATAAATAAAGCCAGGCCTGCAGAACAAAAATGCAGCTTCAGCCCCTCCGTTTCCAGCATGCATACAAAGTCCAATCTGCCCTGAAATCACAGTGTGCATTAGCCCCAGACTCATCTTGATTGTGTTGACAAGACATTTCTCAAGGAGGAAAAAAAAAATTCAGCTATGAAACAGTCATTTTTAATGTTGATAAAAGGATGGTAAATGTGCTTGGAGATGCTTTTCCTGTCTAGACTCGCTGATCACATGCTTTTAGCCAACTTTTTTCTACTTAAAAATAGTATTCCATATCTCAGCACAGAATGGGTTGTGACAGCCGCAGTCGCCAGTGAGTGGAGTCAGTGAGTTACATACAGGTAGACTTGGCTTAAAACTGGTCAGCTTTATTTGGGATTTTCTGTGCTTTGTCTTTATCACTTGGCTTGGCCTAAGTCCTTTCTTTTGGTTAGCTAGAACTGAGAGAGCCCCCACTGTTTAGTCGCCAGGGAAGGCTGTTTCTGGTGGTCTCTCCTGTGTTTCCGGGCTAAGGCTGGCCTTCAGTACTTTTCATGACAAGAGTCTGTTGTGTTGCTGCTAAAATTTGCAAATGAAATGCAAGTGTTTCATAAACAGTCCTTATCATAAAGCCAGGCCTTTGAGCTTTGAAGAAGTGAATATTGCAGAGTAACACACTGCTACTAGCAGCCACGCTGGCAGATCTAGAACATACAGAAGGGAAGGTTGGTGAACTTCTCTGAGCAGTGAACCATTAAAGAAATTTCTTTTGGTGACATCAAAGAATTGAGTGGCACTGTTTTTTTTTTTTTTCCTTATTAGTTTAATTCCATTAGTTTCCATGTGATCAACTAAAACATCAAACAGGGAAATGGGTTTCCTCAGTAATGCCACTATAAACCATCGATACCAGCCACTGTTCATTAACACAAAGCCCTGGCTTTCAGACCAAAATGAGCATGCCACTTACTGTTTACTTTTTTTTTTTCAAAGCCAATGTTTTATTGAATCTCTGTACATTAGTTTACTTTTTATTAAAGAGCAAATAATGAAAAGCATTTTTTTTTAATTCCATAAAGATCTGGGCACAAGGTCAGCCTAGATCAAAGTGGCCTGGTTGCCACCACCTATCGGACCGAAAAGACTATATTGTGCTTCCCTTAGGAAGAGAGACTGGAGTATCTCTCCTAGGAACAAAGGCAGTTAAGCTTAGATTTGTGTGTGAGACATCCGTTGCAAGGATGGGGTATAGATCTTCTTCTGAAAAGTGGTCTTCATCAAACAAGCAGTACAGCGCCCAGAAAACCATAGGATAATGAAACTTGTCAGAGAAATTGTGAAAGTAATTAAATATTTGAATAGAAGCCAGAGAGGATCTTAAATCTCTTGAGAACTTTCAACGAACGTAGGCTTTGCTTTTTCAGGATAACTAGACTGACCGCACGATGCAGGCCTCCTGACAGACCGAGAGGCTTCCCCGTCACCTTCCTGGCTTCTGGGGTTAGATGGGAACTTCTGGTGGAAGGCAGCTCTTAATGTTTCTTTAATGAGATTTTTTTTAGGACAGGTTAGTTACTCTGATATGGCTCCAGATGGTGGGAGGATTAAAACCCAACCGTTTACATGGGAAATCTGACCTACTGGAGTGGTTGTTGCTAATCTGAAAGGTTAACTCTACAAAGCTAGGGCTACTACTATGGTTGTGGAATCTAGTGCTGGAAGGCCCTGGAACTTGCTGTGGGGGCCAGGTGGAGCCATTTCAGAATGTGAGAGGAGTGGGGGGAGGGCGTGCAAAGTACACCAACCAAGGCAACAAGGAGCGATCACGGACCACCCACCAGAGGTGGGCTCTGCTGGGTACACCTTGCTTTGAGCTGAGATGAATCTGGGTGGTTCTGTGACTCGAAAATAGAAAACAATAGAAAGGTCGTTCAGGAGCCTGTGGTAGAGCAGCGACTAGACCATCCCTCACAGATGAGCTTCTCTGTCTCATGAAACTAAACTCACAACTCCTTTTTCCTGGGCCTCCAACACCCTTTGTAGGAAGTAAGTCGTTGGTCCTCTGCCTCGGTTGTGTTATAGAAAGACTACTCGTAGTCATTCTTCAGTCAAGGACAGACCAGCCACTCTTTCCAGAAGAACCTAAGATGGACTATGGGTTAAGTCCCTCCCTCTCACCTCTTCCTGCCTTGGAAAATTGCTGTGACCCTAACTAACCGAATCCCACAAGCTTGGCTGTGTTTTTAACCCAATTCCCTTCTGTTCTCTCTATGTGCACTTAATCCTCTAGGTAATATGTTGTATTAAAATTTTTCTAATGCACTGAATTAATTTTCAAATAGAAAAGGCTGGGGACTTCATTCTCATTTTTGTCATTTGTTTAATAAATTTGAGAAAACATTCTTTTTGTTGTTCCATTGTACAACATTGTTTTGTGAGCATGTACCTACCTACCTGGGAGAAAAAGCTTTGTTTCAACAGTCTGTCTTTATCCTCAAAGCATGGCACACCTTCTGTTCCCTGCACTGATGGAGCCCTGTCTGATGTCCGTCCTTTAAGAAAAACTTGCTAATACCAATGTGTACTTGGAACAGCCATTTCTTCTCAAACACAGTGATCCTGCTCACTCAGTGACACACTGTCACCCAGAAGCATCCAGTGGGTCTCCCAGGTGGCATGTTCACCAGGGTAGAGGGACAGGGTGGAAGGACCTGGGTTCTGTAGCATCATCTCTCAAGGTCTTGCACCTGACACTTCTGGCCGTGTAGAGGTGGGTGAGGCAAGGCCTTGGAAGAGAGCAGGATCACTGTCGGGGGTGGGGGGCGCAGATGGCACTGAAACAGAGCGCCTCTGTGGCAGTAGCTTACATAGGGAGCTTGTGCAGCTGACCAGAGGGCAGGCCTTCATATTCTGAATAGTCATGCCTATTTAAATGGAGACACTCAACACCTGATGTCCATCCCATCTGTCAAGGAATTCAGCTCTCTGCTTTGTTGGGAGAGAGTGGTAGGTGGACTCTGGAGGATGCCCTGCCCCCTAGCCCAGCGCAGCTGGCTGCTCAAGCCAGCGAGCTATTTGTCCTTTCAATGGGCACCTAATATGTAAGCTCCCACAGATGCTGTCTGGTTTCACCTCTCCACTGCGATGAATTCAGAGACTCAGCAAAGCATGGATTCCTGTCACCAGGAAGTTTTCTGACTTCGCTGATAATCATGAGTTTGGTGACTAAGCATGGAAGGCCAAACTCATGTAACAGCGTGTGCACGGTATTAATATCTCTTGTTAATCTAAACTGATGAGGCTTTTTACTTGTCCTAACAGGTATCTTGCTGTAAAACAAAAACAAAACCCTGTCAAATGTAATTGTTCTTTTTCACTAACAGCTAAAGCTTTGTCCTTCATGCAAGATGGTATTTTTTCACTGTTACGAAGTCCCATGTTCCCCATCCCAAACACTGCCACCATGTTCGCCGCCACCACCACCGCCATCTTCAAACAGAGCAGCGTTCTCCCTTATCTTTTCCCCATGAGTAAGCCTCCTGTGCGTTCCCTGCCACTTGACCTTAGTGACATTTCTCTCTTTGTTTTTCTGCAAGTCCTCATCACTGTTGATTTTCTGAATGGCTCGATGATGAAATGTGAACTGGACGCTTAGCTGCTTGTCAAACTTTTCTTAAAGGAAACTGGGTCTGAGAAGCACATAAACCTTTCCCCAAGGTATCCAACAAGAGGACGCCATTGAGAACATGGGTAATCCAAGACCCGAGTTGTCCATACATGAACCTTTTCATTTCAAACAAACACTGCCAGCTGTTTGCATACCGTCTGTTGGGCAGGGACCCAGCCTCATAAGACACCACCTCCAATTTATCAAGATCCTGATCTTTCTGGGTAGCTTTCTCTCAAAATAGATAATCTCTAGGGAGATTTCATTCTCTTCTCTTTTAGTGAGAGGTTACAAGTCTAAAAAGAACCTTTAAAGTTAAATAGATGGAAACCTTCATTTCTAATGAATTTCCTACATATGCCTTTGGAACATATTCTGGGTACATAGATAAAAAAAATCTATATTTTAGAACTAAGTAACAGGGAATGTGATAGATAGTGGTACCTAGAAGCTTGTGAAAGAAATTGGAGTGAATAGTGAAGGAATTTTGAAAAAAATTATGAGAGCCATTAGTGCTCTCTATCTTTAAATGGTCATATTTCCTATTTTCACAGAAAACTCACAAAACACTTTATCAAGTTAAAAATTAGACATTAATCAACTTACTGACAGTTTGCGAAATGGGGCAGATCCAGAAGTATTTCAAATACCATTTTAAGTGCTTGAAAAATAAATTGATTTTTTTTTCTTTCCCCAGAATTGGGCAAGTTTGTTTCCAAGGCTTTAGTACACCTGGAAGAGGTAGATAGTTTATAGGAAGCTTGTGTCCAGTCATCCCTGGGAACAAAAGCCAGGAAGTTGGCTTGCTGCTAGAAGCCCCACCTCCTCTGGGCCTGGAGAGAATTACGAATGTATTTTTTTTTTTTTTGTATGTGTATGAATGTATTGTCTGCATGCAGGTCTGTGCACCCGTGTCGTGCAATGCCGCGGAGGTCAGAAGAGGGTCTTGGATTCCCCTGGAACTGGAGTTCTCCTGGAATTGGAGTTACAGACGGTTCTTAGCCGCCATGTGGGTGCTGGGGATCGAACCCGGGTCCTCTGCAAGAGCGTCGGTGCTCTTAACCGCTAGGCTATCTCTCCAGCCCACGAATGTATTTTTAAATGAAAAAGATAAAGCAGCAAAGGCTTCTGTCATAAATTGAAATCCATAAATATAGCAGGGATCATTTGAGGTTCCATAATTGTTTGTGCAATGACAAAGTACCCATTTAAAGGGATTCAAAAAGAACCTCACCCCTTGAGAGCAAGTAAGAGTCTCACTTGTTCACAGGGGGTGACATAAACGCAAACCTAGATACAGATTAATGGGGTGGGGGCATCATGAAAGGGCTTAAGAGTTATTAATCTGCCTAGCACTCGGGAGGCAGAGGCAGGCGGATCTTTGTGAGTTCAAGGCCAGCCTGGTCTACAGAGTGAGTTCCAGGACAGCTGGGGCTACAGGGAGACCCTGTCTCGAAAAAAAAAAAAAAAAAAAAAAAAAAAGAGTTATTAATCTGAAATGTTCCTGAATCCCCTAAAAAGGCAAGTTTTTAGAAGTAGGAAAAAAATTTCAAGCCATTGAGAAACTTCCAGAGTGGCTGG
Source organism: Rhizomys pruinosus (assembly GCA_009823505.1). Taxonomy (NCBI): domain Eukaryota; kingdom Metazoa; phylum Chordata; class Mammalia; order Rodentia; family Spalacidae; genus Rhizomys; species Rhizomys pruinosus. Next base: position 192,719 of record VZQC01008211.1, on the reverse strand, counting down.
AGAGATGGTTCAGTGGTTAAGAGCACTGGCTGCCCTTGCAGAGAACCTAGGTTTGATTCCCAGCACCGATCTGGTGGCTAACAACCATCTATAACTCCAGTTCCAGGGAATCCAACCCGATGCCTTCTTCTGACCTCCACAGGCAGTGCATACACCTGCTACCCTTACATGTAGGTAAAGACTCATGCACACAAAATAAAAATAAACCAAAAAAAGAATGTTTTTAAAAAGAAATTTAAAGAAAAACTTCCAGAAGTTTAGGATACAACTGATTTTTTTTTTTTTTCCTAATCTCTCAAAACTTTTTCTACCTATTGCCTTAATGTCCAGGTGCTTTCTCATGGAGTCCCCCAGAATTGTTTGCCCAGAGCCCCTGGTAAAGAAATTATTTTGTATCCATTCATTGTCAAGGAAAAGTGATAAAAATGTCCAGGTGTCCATCATCGGCTGAGTAGCAGCAAAGGTGGCTCACTGGTTCCTTCTCTTTGCCCCCCCCCCCGGGGGGCTGTGCCTTCAAAGCAGGTCGCAGGCTTCCAGAGCTGAATAAGCTCTGTAGTCCTGCGCCTCAAAGAACGCCACATTTGCTTGCTTTTCTGTAAAATGGACTGCTTCTGCACAAACTAATTCTGTAAAGTTCTAATGCTTCTGTATAATCTTCAGCATTGGCTCGCTTCAGACAGGCTCTTCAGACCTGCCTGAGTAGACGCTAGTTTATACAGATGCTTGTCAACACCTCAAAGTGGAAAGAGAATTTTAATTACTCTTCAAGCTGCCAAATTCTACTAATTGCTCTTGTCAGCATGTTTCATTTGATTGCTGAATGGTAAATGACTTCTTGGTTTGTTTTTGTTTTTTTTTTTTTTTCACTGTGTCACCTGTAAAGTTTTTCTCATAAAGATGGAAGGGAGACTCTTCTCTGACGACCCAGGGTATTTGTGAAATTGAACTTCAGAAACTTGGACCTTTTCTTTCCTTAGACTTGCTGATAGATTTCCAGATCAGACTGGCATTGTAGATGGTCTTACAGTTAATACACACCCAATGTGATACACACAAGTCCTCTTAGGAAAGGGACGTTAACCACCCCAACTTGATTGTTCTCCGCACACGCATATTGCATGTGTAAAGTAGGCAGTTGCACACTTTAGACCCTTAGCAGTTTTCACACAGCAACCTGTGGGCTGAGCCAAGCTGTCTCCAACTTTATCTGTACCACAGGCGACCACAACATTCATGCTCAGTCTTCGATCATCTGTCTCCAAGGTGGACCAGTGGGGATCCTTTCAAATCTAACCAGCTCTCTTCTTTCAAATGTGTCAGGGCATCACCTCTTCAAGAACCAGTCTGTTGTCTTATTAAGCCTTCCAGTCTGCTCAGTCTATTAAATGCAGATATTCCCAGGTGGAACTCAGCACAGGCCTTGGCTTTCACCTGTGGAGGGTGGACATGGCTGGGTCTGAATTGTGCACCTTATTTTGCCCTCCTCGTGTGGCAGCTTGCTCTCTGTCGTGGAAGCTGTCCACAGCCTGCTGGTTACTGTCTCCTTTGCAGCTAATCCCACTTCACCCTAGCCTTCTAACAACTTTTATCCTTGGCTCCGACTCTCGGTGATGAGGTGGATGCTTTTTCTGTACCACGTCACTGCAAACCCAAGGCCCAGCATGCTGTCACTTGCCCACAGCGTGAGAGCTGACGAGCCCCCACGTCTTGCTAGGATTGGTGGACAGATACAAAGTGACTCTCAACTCAGCAGCTCACAGATGCATGGACTGTTTTGATCTCGACACAAACTGCCAGAATTTTCTCTTTTCTAATTCCTATTTGTAGTGATAACATTTTTCTCTCTGTGATTTTTTTTTTAAAAGAGAATAGTGTAGTACCTTGAAACAATTGCAATTCGAATATATTGTCACTATTTCTATTTGACAAGTTCCAATTCTTTCATAACTATTGTATTCAGTTGTACACTAGTGTCAATAAAATTGACATTTGTGAAGCAATTTCTGGCCTTTTTCTCCGGGACTTACGGGGTCTGGTGGTGTGTGGGGTGTTTGGGTCTCTGTATATCACCGGGACTTCATTTCAATAAGGCCTATTGAAAACGTGAGGGTTTTTAGAGTATAAACTCCCTGACTGCCTTTTTTCATGCTCTCCAGTCTTGTTTTCAAGGATCCTTGGGTTGACCATTGGGCAATACTGCTGCTTTGTTGTTTTGGGGTACAGTGTCTCTCCTGTGTCCGTGATGCTGCTCCATGGGCAGCCTGGGAGCAGGGGGGACTGGTGGTGGTGCCCCCCCCATTTGTTCCGCTGGGATCAGAGTTTCTGCCAGTCTTCATTAACCCCAGTCTACGCTGCTGTATCTTGTGCTTCCAAAACACCTATAAACAACTCTAGAGGGAGAGACTAGGTGTCAGAGGATTCTTCTAGAAAGCTGTTTCATCTGTCTCTTCACAGGTCCTTAACAGTGTGCCTGGGTAGTGAGTGAAGAGCAATGACACTAAACTGAATGTGGAGGCAGACACTGACATCTTGTCTTTTCTTATAATGGAAACTGTTTACTTAAGTTTGTTCTGCGTTAGAATTATAAATGTATTAGGTCTCAACAAACAAGTTAGAATTATATTTTGAAACACTCCATGTAGTGTTAAGGGGTTGAAGTTTGGGTAATTGCAGTTATATAGGCAAAGAGTGTCCTATATATAACGTGTCCTGTGGCTGATGTATAATCAATCGGTAACATTTTCTTATTATTTAACATGCTATCCTTTCTAGAGGACTAATGTGCCACCTGTCACTTTTGACTCATAGAGGGGAAACTGTGATAATGGGATGGCCTCCATATTGCATATTTAAATGACCATCATTGCGTGTAATGTGATGCTAGTGTTTCTGTTCCAAACAGTGGCAGACATGGAGTGACATCACCAGGTATACCGAGCTTGCTTCTGTTCTCTGTAGAGTGGGGAGTTAGTCGCTTGACCTCTCTGTTAGCTTGTGACCCATTGTGACAAGATATAGTGTGTCCTGAGTACTTCAGTCGCTTAGATGCCTGTTAGTTTAGTTCTGTTTCCTAATCATTTCTCTCTGTCTCATTGTGACATAGATATGTGTCTTTCTTGAGCAATTCTTAGAAGCAAGGTAGTTACGACATGGAAATAGGATTGCAGGATACGCTATGCTTTTAGGTGACCTTAATTGTTACCTGTGCAGAGGTCTCTGTCTTATCTTTAATTACATACCTGAAGCTGCATTGAATGAGGTGTACTTCATGTGATACCTTCACAATTCAGACAGCTGAAATACGGGGGGAGGAGGAGCTAGAAAAAACTTAGGCCATAATGAACGCACCAAGTTTGCCATGTGCTGGCCAAGTTCCCAAGCTTTGCAGAGATGAAAATGGTAAACAGAAATCAAATCCCAGAAGAAATTATGGTTTTTCTTTAAAACTTCTCACCCCCAAACAGGTTCCCTGACTGGTAGCCCCCACCTTTCAGAGCTGTCCACCAACTCGCAGGGAGGAGCCGCCCCAGCCAACGTGACATTGTCTCCTAACTTGAGTCCTGACACCAAGCAGGCCTCTCCCTTGATCAGCCCTCTGCTGAATGACCAAGCATGCCCAAGGACCGATGATGAAGAGGAGGGCCGGAGAAAGGTCAGGCAGGGCTCCTGTGGAGTGTGGGCGTGGATGTGTTAGTCGTAGTCAAAGAATCACAGCATCAGATGTGTCATCACAAGACCATCAATAGTATCCATTTTCAGAACTTTTTCATCTTCCCGGACAAAATCCCTGTTCCTGCTCATTCCCTGGCTGGGCTCCTGCCAACCCACCAGTCTACTTCCTGTCTCAATGAGTGTAAGAGACATCATGTAAGGGGCATCACAGAGTAGTCGCCTTTTCTGACTGGCTTAATTCCCACAGTGTCATGTCTTCTGCGTTCACCCCTGTTGTAGCGTGAGTCAGAACTCTCTTCTTGGTCAGGCTGATGTCACATTGTGTTGGAGGGACCACATTTTGTTGAGCTGTTCCATCTTTCAGTGGGCAGTTAATGTTCTGCCCACCTTTTCCTGTTGTAAATAACGCTACTGTGAACCTGAATAGAATGTGTTTTCTGTGGTTCTTTTCACAGCTCTTTTGTATGTATACCCCAAGGAAGACTCAGGGTGGTTCTTAAGTAAGGGAAGTCGTTAGCGAGATGGCAGGCAAACAGGTTTTCCTTTTGCTGCTTAAGGACAGAGCTAGACCCTAGGAGTGGCCTGATTTTGAGTACTGCCACCCACTCTCTGTTCCAGGGAATTAATACAGTGGCAGGGTTGTCTGATTTCACCCAGGTCCTTTTTGACCCAGCCACTAACACTGTAAGTGCTGTCTCATAGCATTTCACGAATAAAGCACCAGGTCTCAGCTTCTCTTTCGTAGGTTTCCTTGAAAATTACATAACTCTGTTGCTGCATTCATCTGTGTCATTTAGCTGATGACAGTGCTTGGGCATTCTCAGACCATGTTCTCATCACCAAAAGCCATTCTTTTACCCTACTCCTTCTAGAACACAAACACAAGCACACACAAGAATAAGAACCTGTTTAGGCTTGATGCCAGCTAACAAAAGACCCCACATTAGTAACCTGTCTGTCAAATCAGAACTATTTTATAATCAGTGCATCCTCAGAAACTTCTATTCAGAACTGATTATATTGTGTCTTGTTCTTTTGTGGATTTTGCAGAGATTTCCAACCGACAAGGCGTACTTCATTGCTAAGGAAGTTTCAACCACTGAGCGAACATACCTGAAGGATCTTGAGGTCATCACTTCGGTGTGTACACTATTTCACACAGTAACTCACATAATAATGTTAAACTTCCATTGAAAGGATTCAGGTCCTGGGTTATAGAAATTAAATGACAATTGTATATTTAATTTGGAAGAGGCTTTAAAAGGTTTTATGCTTATGGTTTCTAAGTGCAGAGAAGTTCCTAAAACAGAAAATTAAAATTAAACCTCTCTCTCTCTCTCTCTCCCTCTCCCTCTCTCCCTCTCCCTCTCTCCCTCTCTCTCTCCCTCTCTCTCCCTCTCCCTCTCCCTCTCCCTCTCTCCTGATTCAGAATATTCTGTGGTTTGCCCAGTTTGTTTTTGTCCCAGGAAGACTTCAGGTTGAACTGGAGGCACATTTTATCTTTAGTAGTAAGTTGAGCCACGTTGGGGAAAGTGCCAGAAAACTGCCTTTGACTGCTAAAATCAGGCCTTTCCAGTCTTGGAAGGAAGTCAGGGCATTTCAGGTGGCTTTGATCCCAGGATGTGGGGAAAGAACTAGCCAATCGAGAGGGAGACCAGCAGCAGACTAGCCAATCGAGAGGAAGACAAGCAGCAGACTAGCCAATCGAGAGGGAGACCAGCAGCAGACTAGCCAATCAAGAGGGAAACAAGCAGCAGACTAGCCAATCCAGAGGGAGACAAGCAGCAGACTAGCCAATCAAGAGGGAGACCAGCAGCAGACTAGCCAATCCAGAGGGAGACCAGCAGCAGACTAGCCAATCCAGAGGGAGACCAGCAGCAGACTAGCCAATCAAGAGGGAGACCAGCAGCAGACTAGCCAATCCAGAGGGAGACCAGCAGCAGACTAGCCAATCAAGAGGGAGACCAGCAGCAGACTAGCCAATCCAGAGGGAGACCAGCAGCAGACTAGCCAATCAAGAGGGAGACCAGCAGCAGACTAGCCAATCCAGAGGGAGACCAGCAGCAGACTAGCCAATCAAGAGGGAGACCAGCAGCAGGGAGTTGCCCTTCCTCCTGGGATAGGCCCTATGTTCAGTGCTCTCCAAGCACCAGGACCTGGTCCCCAGTCACCCCTGCGACATGAGACATGCAGGTAGCTTCTGTGTTTGGCTACCTTCATGCTCAGCATTTTGATGAAAGAGTAGAGGTGGCAGTTCCTAAAGGAATGAAGCCAAGGGTAGCCTGTGGTTGTAAACTTAAGATTCTCCAGTGAGCTGGCCTGAATGGAGGCCTTGGTTTAAGTAGAAGAGATCAGTCCTGGCTTGAACAGTCGTGGAGAGCAACTTCAGAAAGCAGTCATAAAGAGACAGGCACTTCTCCCCGTGGCGTGGGGAACGAGAGTAAGAAGGCCTGTGTCCTCACACACTGCACACGTTCCTCAACCCACACACCTCTAAGTTGTCCTTTCTTTGTTCCCAGTGGTTTCAAAGCACAGTCAGCAAAGAGGATTCCATGCCCGAAGCCTTGAAAAGTCTCATATTCCCCAATTTTGAACCTTTGCACAAATTTCATACCAATTTTCTCAAGGAAATTGAGCAACGACTTGCCCTGTGGTGAGTATAATTATATTTAACATCTGTGTCCCCCTCCACCCCCTCCTCGCCTTCTATGTGCTGTTCCGTGTGGTCCCTTGTAAGCAGAAGGGGAAGATCAACGAGCAAAGGCAAGAAACTGGCTTAAGACAAGCCATCCTTAGATAGTTCCCAATTAAATGCTATGTGTTTGCTTCTCATCTTTATTTTTGGTTTGCAAGTCTTCAAAATACATTTTGGTTGTGATTATATGATTATCATTTAATAATGATGGCTGCTTTTAGGGGCTATGGAGTGATAAGTAGAGGGACTTAAATGATTTGTGGGATAAAATTTCACCACTACTTGGTTTATAGTTATTTGTGTAGTTATGTATGCATTGTATACGGTGTTCTGTATTCTATTTAACAGTGTTTAAAAGTGCATCATGGCACATACCTTTGATGCCAGCAACTCTGGAGGTAGAGGCAGGCAGGATAGCCTGGTCTACATAGTGAATTCCAGGCCAGCTGGGGTTACAGGGAGACCTTGCCTCAATAAGTACAAAAACAAACACAAACACAAACTATGCAATACACACAGAAATGGACACACTTTTATCATAAGTGTATGTATTTTATTTTATTATTTTGTGTATGCTTGATGTGTGTGTGTGTGTGTGGCCTAACACGCCACAGTACACATGTGAAGTCAGAGACAACCTTGTGGACTTGGTTCTTCACCTTTATGTGGGTTCCATGAATCAAACTCAGGATGTCAGGCTTGTGTGCCTTTACCCACTGAGCCATCTTGTCAGCCCCAGGATATGAATATAAGATTTGTCTTTATTTATGTGTATGTGTGTTTCTATATTTGTACATGAACCTGCCTGTGTGTGCAGGGAGGCCAGAAGAGGGTGTTAGATGGAACACCAGCTTGTTCCACGGTCCTCTAGGAACTCCCGTCCTCAGGATTGCACAGTAAGCGCTTTTAACTACTGAATTCTCTCCAGCCCCATAAGGATGTATTTTCACATGTGACATAATATAAACAGAGACATCCATTGCAGAGCTGAAACATTAGAAATGACCTAAATGTCCACCAGTAGAAAAGTGGTTTAAAATGATAAGTGTCTTCATTAAAAAGAAAAATACCAATAAAATATTAACCCAGGAGGTGAATATGGAGATATAAAAACATCTGGGAACTTTTTGTATTATGTAGAATGGAGAAATGTGATGTACCTATACCTAAAATAGAACCTTTTATAGAAAATTCTTACGGGGCTTTTTAAGGGTAAATATATGTAGACAGATACATGGGGAGGTGAGTATAAGTCCTATTTCTTTAATCCTCTAGCATGAAGGAATAAATGAGTGAGTGAATGAATGAATGAGTATTGTGGTTTAAGCTATGTATTAAAGGACTGATCTCCAGGGCAGCACTTAGAGATCTTTCTTGGTCCTTTGGAGATGGAGTCAGTAGGAAGTTCTTGATCATTGGGAACATGCCCCCAGAGGAATTATGGGATTGGAGGGGGTGTCCTCTCTGCTTCCTGGCTTGAGACATGATCACTCATTTGAACAGGCACTAGCACCATTGCCTCACCCAAGCCCCAAGCCCCAAGCCATGCCTGATCTTAGACTTGACCCTCCAGAAACTTAGAGCTCTGTAGTAATCCTTCTGTTCTAGTTAGCTTTCTGTTGTTATGCTAAAACACTTCCAACTGACAGTCCATCATTCAGGGAAGTCAGGGCAGGAACCAAAGCAGAGACCATGGAGGAACACTGCCTCTGGCTTGCTTCCCCTGGATTGCTCAGCTGCCTTTCTTATTATACAGCCCAGGCCTGTCTGTGTGGGTTTGGCACCACCCACAGAGGCCTGAGTCCCCATGCATCAGTTAGCAGTTATAAATCTCCCACGTACACGCTCACAGCCCAGTTTGATGCAGACAACAACTCAGTCCAGGTTCCTTCTTCCCAGGTGACTCTAGTTTGTGTCAAGTTGACAAAAACTAACACGCACACCTCCTTTTCTTCCTACATAGTCTGTCACAAGTATTCTGTTATAGGAACAAGAAGCAGACTAACGTAGTAAGTAAATAATGTGAGTGTCAGGCTTCCCTTCCAGGAGACTTGCTCTTTCAAAGGAAGAGGGACATAGGCAAGAAGCCAGGGGACGTGAAAAAGGGGGTGAAATGTCCAAGGTGAGCACAGAACACTGCTGCCAGTGTGGCTTTGGACAACATGTAGAACACTAAGGCCCATGTAGGACAGGCAACCATGGGCTGAATGCAGTCACTAAGAAGAATGGATCACAGCCAGGGTTATTAAAGAGGGCATTTACATGGAATTACTGACAGACTGTGCTATGTTTTTATGTATTGTTATGACATGAGAAACGTGGGTTGGCTCATGTTAATTACAATATTTTAAGAAGCAAGATTGGGCAAGTCTGGCATTGTGGTACATACCTTTAATCCCAGCACTTGGGAGGCAGAGGCAGGCAGATCTCTGTGAGATTGAGGCCAGCCTGTGGCTACCAGGAGACCCTGTCTCAAAAAGACCACAGCACTGCACGACGCGGGTGCACAGACCTGCATGCAGACAGTACACTCATACACGTAAGAAAATAATAAATAAAAAAATTTTTTTTAATTAAAAAAAAAGACCAAGGAAAAATTTTAAAAAGAAATTTGGGGACAGCGGAATGAGTCAGTGGTAAAGCACTTACTGAGCATACAGGAGAGAGGCCCTGAGTCCTTAGCATTTCAGAAGAGAGGTTGAGAGGAGGAGGGGAGGAGGGACAGCTTGAGGCTCACACCTCAGATACGAGCTGAGTTGTGCATTTTGCCAAGCCGAGCATGTAGAGGTCAGAAGAACTTGGGTTGTCCGGATTTTGTGGCTAGGGCCCTCACCTACACAGCTGCCTCCCCAGCCCAAACTGGATGTTTTTAAAAAGCAAACTTTTTTGCCTTTAATCCCAGCATTTGGGATGCAGAAGCAGGCAGATCTCTGTGAATTCAAGGCCAACCTGGTCTACAAAATGAGGCTACAGGGAGACCCTGTATCAAAAAACAAACAAATAGCAAACTTTTCATTTGAAATAGTTTAGATTTAGAGAAAAGTTACCGAGAGAAAAGACTTTCTATAGATACCTCACCACCTTCCCCCTCCCATCAAGTTTAGTATTTTATATCTCTGTGAGTCAGTTATTAATCAAACTCCAGATTTTATTCATCGATAGTTTCGATTATTACTGCTAAAAGAGATAAAGTTTGCCCTGCATCAGAATTTCCCTAAGTTTGGTCTATAACTGATTTTCCCCTTTGTAGGCCTGCACGAGACTGTAGACTGTAGTGTACTTCTGTCAAGAGTGGGATGTTCAGGGGCTGGAGAGATAGCCTAGAGGTTAAGAGCACCGACTGCTCTTTCAGAGGACCCGGGTTCGATCCCCAGCACCCACATGGCGGCTGAGAACTGTCTGTAACTCCAATTCCAGGAGAACTTCAGTTCCAGGGGAATCCAAGACCCTCTTCTGACCTCAGCAGCATTGCACTACATGGTTGCACAAACCTACATGCAGGCAGTACATTCATACACATAGAAAATAAATAAATAAAATTTAAAAAAAATTAAAAAGAGTGGGACATTCAGAGCAGAACAAGGATCAGGAAGGTTTTTGGAACAGGCCCATCCCAGTGTGGTAAATACACCTGTCCCTCTCCAGATGTCACTCTCTGCCATGCAAACACACCTGAGCAGAGAGAGGTTGGAGGCCCAAGGCCGGCTTCATGCACGCAAAGGTCAACTTACACCTTCTTTAAAAACAAGGTAACCAGTTTAGCAAGTTCTAAAAAGTGGAGGAAATGCTTGTCCTTTTGAAAGCAAAGGATCATTTACTCAGCTGTTCAAACACTTTCAGAGAAAGGCACTTGCCATCCACCTTAGGGTGGTTGCACATTCTGTCCGACTCTGAAATGTCCGGCTTGAGATGATTTGCAAATGTCACATGGACACTGCCAGATAACAATCCCTGGAGGGTAGATGGAGACCTGCTTTGGCCAACAGGGGCTTGGTGGATAGGTTCTGCAGGGTCCAGGCAGGTAGCTGGAGTCCTACAGAGTCTCAGAGAGAGGCAGCTGGAATAGGCTGTGCATGGCACGCCCGGTTTCCAGGAGGGTCCTCTGTGTGAAAGCTGGGCTAGGGTCACTTGGGAGGCAATGCAGGAGGATTGGACAAGACTGCATGTTAACAGGCCACTGAGCACTGGAGTGAAGGAGAAGGGAAGGGACAGCTACTTGGAGGTTTGGGATGTGGTTAATTACAGGACAGTGTGTTAGTTCCTTTCTCAGGACTGTGGGTAGAATACTTGACAGGAGCATTTGAAGGAAGTTGTTTTAGCTCATGGTTTTAGGGAATACGGTCTCACTTGATAGAGTGGCATGGTGCGGAGAGCTTGTACCTTGTTCATTCACATCATGCCCACCCAGGAAGCAGAAAGCTCGGGCTGGAACTAGAGGCAAATATAATATAATCTTCAGGGACACCCCCAGAAACCCGCTTCTGCTAACCAGGCCCGGCTTGTGATGGCTAGGGCCCAGGAGGTTCAGAGTTCCACAAGCTCCTGAAACAGCACCACCTGCTGGTGACCCAAGTGTTCACACACATGAACCTGTGGGACTTTTCAGATCTAAACAGCAGCAGTTACATAGTCACAAAATGAAGGCGGAAAGGGAGAGACTCTTGTTCATGTCCAGTAATATTAAGGCATCAATACACAGTCTCCCAGAGAGTTGGACATAGAGGTTCTGCACTGGGGAAGTGGTCAAATCTGCAAGAAAAATCAAAACTTTGAGGGGAAAAATGTTAAAACCGAAGATAGAATCATCTTGACCAGATCTCTGTGGCAACCTTCCTGCCATAAGCGTAGATTACGGCAGAGCTAAAGCCAGCAGAGAACTCAAGAGACCGCCAGAGACCGCCAGAGACTAGAAGAAGCTGGGCTTTGGAAGGTCACTGCCAGGATATAATGATTCCTTTCAATTTTCCACTTGACACAGTCTAGAATCGCCCAGGAAGAGTCTCAATGAGGGATTGTCCGGATCTGGTTGCCGTGTGGACAGATCTGTGGGGATCATTTTGACCGAGTTTATTGAGGTCGGAGACACAGGCCCCTGGGTTTGAGTCCTGGACAGTAGAAGGGTAGAGAGGGAGCTGAGCACCGCACACACGCACATGCACCCTGTCTCTGTGCGTGACCCTGGATGGGACTGTCTGGGTCGCGTTCTTGCCCTGACCTCCTCATAGTGGTGGACCGTGATCTGGAGCTGAGAGCCAAATAATCCTTTTCTCCCTTAAAGCCGCTTTCGTGGGGGTGTTTTATCACGGCGACAGGAATGAAACAAGGACACTGAGCTAGGGGAAGGTTCGGGGGTAGGGCGAGCAGATTGGGGTCAGAAGGGGGTCTCTCGAGGAGAGCTCCCAGGAGGGTGGCTGCAAAGACTCAAGGCCCCTCGGGGGCTAGAACAGAACTCTTACTGGCCATGACCAGGAATTTCACAGTTGAGGTATTTGGCCTCCCTGTGACGTTCAGTGGTTGAAGCAGAGTGGAGATGCCGAGCAGGTGGGAACACTGTTTGACTCCCCTGAAGATGTTCAGCGTCCCTGGAAGCCCCAGTGAATGAGCGCAGAGCAGATGTCAATCAAATACTTCCCTTGTGATTGCACCTGCTCTTTGAAGCTTCAAGTTTCCATTGGGCATCCTTAAGAGGATCGTAGAAGTCCCCCCCAAATTACAATTAATGCAAATTTATTAAGTAATAAATTAGTAATAAGGTTAATAAAATGATACAATTGAACGTTCCATTTCTAGATATGTACCTAAAAGAATTGAAAGGAAAAACCCAAATCCAAACTTGTCTATCCGAATTCACACCAGCATTCACAATACCCAGAAGATGGGACAACCTTTCACCAGCACCAGAGTAACTAGTGTAAGCACAATGTGGTGTATGTAAATGCTGGAATATTACTCAGGTTTAGAAAGGACATTCTTCCAGGCATGGTGGTACACACTTTTAATTCCAGCACTTGGGAGGCAAAGGCAGACATATCTCTGTGTATCAGGGTCAGCCTGATCTATATAGCAAGTTCCTAGCCAGCTGACCCTGTCTCAACACCTCCCCCCCAAAAATAAATAAAAAGGAAATTCTGAGTCATATACAGATAAGCAACTATTGCATGATTGGATGTCTAGAAATACTCAGAACAATGAAATTCATAGAAACAGAGTGGGGTAGCAGTTGCTACTCAGGAGGAGGGGCAGAGAGCTGGCCTTTGATGCAGGTGATATTGCAGTTTGGGAAGATTAAAACCATTCTGGAGGGCTGGAGAGATGGCCTAGCGGTTAAGAGCGCCGACCGCTCTTACAGAGGACCCGGGTTCGATCCCCAGCACCCATATGGCGGCCGAGAGCCGTCTGAAACTGCAATTCCAGGAGAACTCCAGTTCCAGGGGAATCCGAGACCTTCTTCTGACCTCCGCAGCATTGCACGACACGGGTGCACAGACTTGCATGCAGAGAGTATATTCATACACATACAGAAATAAATAAAATTTAAAAAAAAATCATTTTAAAACCATTCTGGAGAGGGATGATGATTCTGGTTGGCAAAAATGTGAAGGTCCTCAACACCGTTGAACTATGCATTTAGAAGTGGCTAAGGCCAGGCATGGTGGCGCATGCCTTTAATCCTAGCACTTGGGAGGCAGAGGCAGGCGGATCTTTGTGAGTTCAAGGCCAGCCTGGTCTACAGAGTGAGTTCCAGGACAGCTGGGGCTACAGGGAGACCCTGTCTCAAAAAGACCAAAAAAAAAAAAAAAAAAAAAGTGGCTAGGATGGGGAGTGTATGTGTTTACCACAGTTTCCCAAAAGAAACTCTCGGGGAGTTCAGGGTCAGATAAGGCAAAGGCTGCAGAACGCACGTTGCTCACTGAGGCGTCTGCATCTGGTCCACCTCTGTCTGTGCTGCCTGGATGGCTTTCCTGAATTATTTCCCTTGTCCTCACACAGCCTTAGAAAGCAAAGGGAATCATCTCCATTCTGACCCAGTCGTTTTGTGCACCCAGGCCTTGGGTTATCCAGGAGAGCTCAGCTCCTACCGAGTCAAGATGCACGGAGTGGGAGGCAGGTGCCTTCTGAGTAGAGGACGGGGTTAACCTCAAGGCCTGGGGGTTCGGTTCCACCTTGGTAGAGGCCTTTCTCTCCTATCTCTGATAGCTAGCAGCCTGTGAGGTCCCTGGGGCTTGGTTCTAAATAGATAGGTGATAACAGGCCTTTCTTCAGCTTTCTTGGGCGTCTCTGGAAGGAAGCTGGCCAAGCTCCCAGAGGCAGAGATGGCAGCTTTGATGTAAAGACTAGTCCTTCTTCTGTGACCTGTACTGGAATGTGAGTCCTGCATGGGTCTTCAGAAAGAGGCACCGGGCTGGCCAGGCAGCATTCCTGACCTCATCCACTGCACAGAGGTTCCTGGAAGCAGGTGGCCTCCCCCCCCCCCCGCCCCCCACACCCACACACCCTTCAGCAGGGACACAGGGACACTTTTTAAACTCAGAAGGAGCCAGTTTCTCTTCTCACCTTCTCTCTAAAGAAATTCATGTTCTCTTGTGGTTCCTGTAGGTGATTGAGCTGGGCTTGAACACGTCCACACTCACTCAGAATGTATGTCCCCACACATGCAACCCCCTCTTCTTCTGCCCCCCCCCCAATTCTGAGGGTTAGCTGCCAGTAGGCTTCATCTCCACCAGAAGAAGAAGCGTGGATGAGACTCAGGGTACCATGCTGTTGAAAGGCCATAAGCCCTGGCTCCCCAGGCAGGTGTCTGTGAGCCACTTCTCTGGCTTCTGCTCTGTGGATGGCCAAGATGAACATAACTGTGAAGACCACTACAGAGAGTCCCTTTATTAAGAGAGTAGTGATTTCAGTCCCACACACTTCGCTCAAGATTTGCTTACTCCTTACCAGACACCATACAAGATTTCCATGATTCAGTGGTTTATACACAGGCAGCAGTGCACACACTCTATTCCTTCAGAGTAAACTCAGCCAGCAGTTGGGGGAACATTGTGTGTGTCCGACCACTGCCCCTACCATTCCAGACCTATGCAATTCAGGGTGGTGCTCTCACAGGCCAGGAATCCAGAGTCACACTATTACCTGGTTAATCAGACATCTGCGCTAATGAACGGAAGGCAGGTCAGAAGCCGTGACTCCTCACTCTCGGTGTCATATCCTGTCACTTTGCACCTGGAATCTGTTACATATGGGCTGCTCTTGTTGCTCTGCTAGGACCATAGGCTCCTCCCTAGGAATTGTGCCTGTATGGGAATTCACTATGGCATTTTCTTGCTTGGATGGATGGCATGGATGGATGGATGGATGGATGGATGGATGGATGGATGGATGGATGGATGATGGTTTCTCATTTATAAACTGCAACAAAGTTCTTATTCTCATTGTTACTGTGGTTTTAATGCTTTTCTGTGTCAGCTTCCTCTACAAGGTTTTGACACTGTTCACACATGGAAGACAACGGAAGGATAAACAAAGCCATTTGCAGTTGCACGGTCTCGCACAGTAGCCCATGCTCATGGGAAGCAGTTTCAATAGGGAAAAAAATTTGGCTTCTGAGTATCCAGACACATGTATGTCATGTGTGGCTAATGGCTGCTGTTTTAGATAGCAGATACTAAGAACATTTCACCATCACAAAATACTCTTTGGATACCATCAGTCTTAGTTGCCCTTTTAAAAAAATGACATTAAAAGCTCATTTGTGTGTATGCGAATGCACAGGTAAAGGGCAGAGGCCAACTTGTGGGAGGCACTTCTCTTCTAGCATGTGGGTCCCAGGGATCAAATTCAGGCTGTCAGACCTGCCAAGCAGCCATCTTTACCCACTGAACCACCTCCCTGCCTGTACCCCATCATTCCAATGAAAAAGGAAAGTGATCCTTATCATGCATATAATGAAGGCAGAGCCCATCACAGAGCAGGTGCTCCGAATGTTGATAGCACAGTGCATGGAAATGCATTGAGTTCATCAGGGGCTTAAATCATCAGTAATAAGAATTGCTTATGACACACCTCAGAAAGCTCCAGGACTGACCTCTATGAACAGGAGGACTGGCAAATGCTGACGGGGTGTTTTTAATTTCCAAAGTCGTATTCAAACACACAGTTTGTGGCATTGATACTTATTAACTGGCAGCAGAGGGCGTTCTCTCTGCACACTGCATTTCACCAGTGCACAGCTGGCAGTGCTGACCAAATGGAAAGCCATCACCATGCCAATTCTGCATTTTTCCAATGGACCTAAATCTCTCAAAATGAGGCCGTAGGTCTGGTCTATCACCTGTTTTGTTTATAAAGTTTTATTAAAGCACAGCCAGGTCCATTCTTCCGCTGTCTATGGCCATGACATTGAGTCACTGCAGCAGAAACCAGATGGCCACAGAGCCTGATATTGTTCCTTTCTGGCCCTTTGCATTAAAAAAAAAAAAAATTGTAAACTCTCTTCAAAAGTAACTGCCCCATGTGTAAATATTGTTATTCATACTTTATGATTAAGAAAATGAACCAGGAGAGATCCGGCCCTTGCCCTTAGCCATCCATATAGCTCTTAGCCTGGCTCTGATTGGACCCTGCTGTTTCTATTATTGAGGTATAGGATCTTAAGCCTGCAAGGTGCAGGACAGCATGTGCCTAGGGCTTCCTCATTCATCAGAGAAGTTTCCAGCATGGCACACCCTGGCCATGTAGCAGCCCAGAGTGGAGCCTGTAGCACTCCGAGCCTCTTTTCCCTTGTGCCCAGGTCAGTGAGGACAGTACCACTGCTCGGGGACCCTCCTGTGACTTGTCCTTTCCTGGGAAGTTAAGATCAGGACGTCTGTCGGATCTCCTCAGAGCTGGCCTTGGAGTGACTTTGCATGAACCTTGCAAACCTAAGACAACATAGTCTGACTTTTCCCTAATCAGCTGAGAAACATTTTATGCTACAGTGAAGGATAAACATTAGAAATGACCCCCATAGAACTTGCCTCTGCACTTGCCCTTGGGGCCTGTCTGTCCCTGCCCGTAACAGGAGAGGCGCCCACTGAGCACTTTACATACAGACCACATTGTTAATCCTCACAACACAGAACACAAAGTAGCAGGTACTAGGTGGGAAGATGGGGGCTCAGGAGATCAAAGAACATAGCTCACACTGGCCTTGAACCCCGGTGGCAGCTCTCTCTCCTTGTCCCCTCCAACTTCCTCTGTCACCTCTTCAACTTTTCCTAAGATTTTATGACATAGCCTTCTGCCATGAAATTTCTTTCAAGGCCTTAGTTTTACAGTCTTCCACTGAAGGAACAGCAGGCATAAGCATAAAGGCCCACCTCCCACACTCTTCTTTTTTTGTTTAACTTCTTTATTGTTATCTCATGTATAAAGTAATGGGCTTAATTATGACATTTAAATTCACACACGTATCAGGGCTGGGAAAATGGCTCAGTGACTAAGAGTGCTTGCCACTCTTGAAGAAGACCTGAGTTTATTCCCAGCACCCACATGGCAGCATCTGTAACTCCAGTTTCTGGGAACTTGATGCCCTCCTCTGGCCTTCATGCACATGCACGTGTGGTGCACATGCATAAGTGCAGGCAGAACATTTATACACATCAAAAGCTTTTAAATCTTAAAAATTAGCCAGACGTGGTGACGCACACCTGTAATCCCAGCACTTAGGAGGCAGAAGCATGTGGATCCCTGTGAGTTCAAGGCCAGCCTGGTCTACATAGTGAGCTCCAGGACAGCTGGGACTAAAGGAAGACTCTATCTCAAAAATAAATAAATAAATAAATAAATAAATAAATAAATAAATAAATAATAAATAAATCTTAAAAATTAAAAAAATTTTAAATGAATAAGTGCATATATGTCAGTATACCTTATTCATTTTCACCCTTCCTCTTTGTTGCCCATCCTTCCTCCAATGCCGTTTACTGCCCTCCCCAAGTCTCCCTTCTGCTTTATGCCACATATATATATATATATATATATATATATATACATGTGGTTAACTCTAGATTCCACATAGGAAAGAAAACATGAACTATTTTGTTTCTCCCCACATTATCTTTTGTTGCCACCTCTCCTGCCCCACTTATCACCTCCTTTTAAAATCTCGTTTCTGAGCCGGGTGTGGTGGCGCACGCCTTTAATCCTAGCACTTGGGAGGCAGAGGCAGGTGGATCTTTGTGAGTTCAAGGCCAGGCTGGTCTTCAGAGCAAGTTCCAGGACAGCTGGGGCTACAGGGAGACCCTGTCTCAAAAGACAAAAAAATAAATAAATAAAAAATAAAATCTCGTTTCTGGATATGAGAGAAAGCATGATCTTTTATCTTTCTGAGTCGGGCTTATTTATCAGGATCTCCAGTTCTGTTCACTGTCTTGTAAATGATATAATTTCACTCATCTTTACAGCCGAATAAAATTCCAGTGCCCACATGCACTGACTTCTTTCAGCCCTATGGGCAGTTGGCCATTTGTGCCCCTAACTGATGTGATCTGTTGACTTTCCCCTCTGAGCCCTAAAGAAGTTCTTTTGTTCTGTTGACCACTTGTGTTCTGGCTTAGAAACTTCTGAGGAACTATATTTCATATCTGTAGCCTTCGTTTCCCCTGGCGTCTGAGTGATTCCTTTTTATTATATTTTTATGTTATGTGTATGAGTGTCTGATCTACATGTATGTAAGTGTACCATGTGCATGCAGTGCCCTTGGAGGCCAGATGAGGATGTTGGATCCCCTGGTACTGGAGTTAGGCATGGTTGTTAGCCATTATGTGGGTGCCAGGAACCTAACCTGGGTCCTCTGCAAAAGCAGCCAGTGCTCTTAACTGCTAAGACTCTCTCCAGCCCCATCTGGGTGCTTCTTGAGCAGTGATTTTTTTTTTTCCTACCTTTGGTGGGATCCTTCAAGAGGTGGGCTTACAGCGTGGGGGCCTGAGGGAGGCAGAGCCGCCTTGGGCCCTGTCAGATTGGGACTAAGATCTGCAGAGGCAGCAAGCCTATCATGTCCCAATAGAAGGTCCTTTCCCAGCAACAGTAAAGGTTGTTTTTTTTTTTTTTTTTTTTTTCACACTCATAGCTGAGAAAAAAAGGTGGCTTTAAAACTATATATATAGATGATGGATTTTGCCAACACGAACTGCATGCTCCCTGCTTTCCAGATAGTGTTTGTGAGTTGTGTCATTTCATCTTTGAGCCACTATTAGATGTTGCTGTTACCTCCTCATGGTGAGGAAATGAGACTCGGAAGGATAGGTAACTTGGTAGAGGTCACACAGCCTGCTTTCTGAACCCAGGGAGGTCTGGCTGCGCCCCTAGGCTTTTAGTTCTAGCAACTTCAGGCCTGCCACTGAGCAGGGAGGAACTCAGGTAACCTGTCTGATCACTTGTAAATGAGAACAGATTCCTAGAATAGTCTGTGCCTGTTGGCTGCACAGCACCTGTCGTTCCTGACAAACCAACCAGGCACCAGACTGCAGAGACAGGGATATAAGACTCTTTTCCAAGTTATATGCTGGGCTATTAGTGGAAGCGGAGCAGCCGGGGGGGGGGGGGAAGATATCTCTCTGCACCCCCACACCTGCGTGGGGCTAGATGGGAGCCACGTGATGGGTATATTAGACTCAGTGGTAAGTTGTAGAGTCAGGTGGACCCGAGTTCAACCCTCAGTCCCACTGCTAGGCACCTCTGTGTGGTCCTGGGAAGGTGACGCTGTCTAGCACCTCCATCTCCTTATGTGCAATAATAATGGTTAGCGTCTCGTCTGTGTGGGAGTTTCTAATGCATTTAGCCCTGTTTCTAGAGCATGGCAGTGTTCAGCACATAGTAGCGAAAACTTTCCTAATACTGAATCAGCAACCACTCCTCCCCTGTGTCTGGTACCACCCCACAGGCCAGAACCTCTTGAACCAATTCCACCCTTGGAAGAGCCATATTCTTTAGTGATTCTATTCCATGGAATACTGAGGGCTAGCTGGAAATCTTTTAAGTGAGCCAAATTGCCCAGGGTCTTTCGTTTATTCAGCAAAGTACTTGCTGCATCTTCTATCTAGCTGTCACATATCTGTCACTCATTTTTTTCAGTGTTCAGAACCTAATGGTCCACAGTTCTGTTTTTCTAGGGCTTCCATCTTGGCTGTAGCCTTCTCTCTCCCTCATAACAAGGAGGCCGCTGAACCAATTCCTGCCCTACATTGTATTCATGTCACTCAAAAGATTATTGGTATGTGATCCCTTCCTCGGCAGAAAACGTTGTCAGTGTCCTGGAGTTATGAAAAACTGAACCATGCTGAAAGAATAGCAATGTTTGTACAATATAGCATCTTCTTTCTACAGCATCCATGAAGCATGGGCCTCTAAATTGTCACATTTGGCCATCAGAACAGTTGCATAGTCACCATGGGTATATTTTTTCTGTTTCTATGGTGATGGAGTGCCCCCGAACATGGATCTGTGACCATCCACTGTCCAAGCAATGTCAAGGGAGTTACCAAAAGCAAGACTCAAGGACAGTCCTCTGGCCCTTTTACCCTGTCTCAGGCAGGTCAGGGAGACGTCTCTTGTTTAAAGAAGAGTCTTCACTGGTTTTAAAAACAAATGCATTTAAAAAAGCCCTAGAAGTCATTGGTCTAAAGGAAAACAGTGAAACATATTGCTATGTGGAAAATAGCTTGAAAAAACACAAAATGAGATGTGGAAGAGAGATAAGATGTGCCTTATGCTATGAGGGGACTGCATGTATGTTCTGTAAATGTATGTGTAGACAAGAGTGACACTTCCGGGCACTGCTCTTTCATGCCATCACACCCCGAGTGGCCTTTCTACCTGGCTAAGGGGACAGTGTTTACTGGTGATGACTTCCTTTCAAGGCAGTAAGAAAGCAGCGTGCTCCCAAGATCAGCCTAGAGCTGGCTTCCCAGTCTTCTGCTCTACCCGTGACTAAGAACAGGAAGCTTTAGGAAATTGAAAATGGCTCCTGCGGTGTCCAGAACGGTGGGTTTCTGCCGGGACAAGCGGGAACATGCCTCTGCATGGCTGGACCGGTTGGACCGGGCCCTCCTCTCCCACTACATTTTAACGAGCATCCCCTTAACCGTTCCCAGCTGAACCTATGCTAGGTGAGTCCAAACTCAGGACACAGCCCATGGCACTGAGGAAAAACTCTAAACTCTCACTGCCTGACATACAAACACATTCAGGTTTAACTACCTCTTCTATAATGCACGGGGAACTGGGAACTGGCACCACCTGGTGCCCTCTCTGTGCTAGAAACAAGATGCTAAAAAACTACAGAAACAGATGGTAAGGAAGGAAGGCCCCGTTGAAGGTTTTAACACCAGTAGATTTTTTTTTTAAGTTAATTGGCAAAAGAACAGAATAGCCAGATACGGTTACACATGCCTGTGATCCTATCACATGAAAGGATCACAAATTTGAGACCATACTGCAAAACAGAGAGTGAAATGATTACCTTTGTTTCTCACTCATGTTATTCACCCTCCATATAAGTTCGCTTTATCTTTGGAAAGGCTGTTATCTAGATAGGGAAGATTTCCTCTTTTATTTTATTTTTAATTTTTTATTTATTTCTTGTGTGTATGAATGCACTGTCTGCATGTAGGTTTGTGCACCCGTGTTGTGCAATGTCACGGAGGTCAGAAGAGGGCGTCGGATTCCCCTGGAACTGGAGTTAAAGATGGCTCTCAGCCGCCATGTGGGTGCTGGGAATCGAACCTGGGTCCTCTGCAAGAGCAGTCGGTGCTCTCAACCGCTGAGCCATCTCTCCAGCCTGATAAATACTTGTTTTTAATGGAATCATGAATCTACCCTCTTCTCCCCATTTCTTCCCCTGCCCACTCAATCCAGACCACTGTCATTAAAATAGCTAAATTATATTCTTTGAACTAAGACCTTTAATATGTGTGTTTTCAGATGACACACCCTTCTGAAATTTCTGGGTCATTACATAGGTTCCAGATAATATCCATGCCTCTTTGGATGGATGTGTGGCATTTTGTTAAAAATCAGATCATTCTGGCCTGACAATAGGATCTTTCCTCCTGGTTCGGGTATAAAGGGCATTGAGGAGAGGAAAGAATCTTATAGTTCTTCACCTGTCGTGCCTACTGCCGTACTACCCTAAACACGCCCAATCTCATATGATTTAAGTGGGGTGGGGCCTGGTTAGTACTTGGATGGCAGAGCCTGGTATGTGGGAGCACCCTGTTGAAGGTGCAGTGAGCTTTTAAACAACAGAAGGCATCCTCTAGGCTGGACCTTCCTGTCAGTTGAATTTCCTCCTTCCTTCAGGTGTTTAAGAGGAACCAGTAAACTGCCAGCCAAACCCAGGATCAGCCAAATGGTAAACTCAGTGGGGGTTTTAATAACCAAAACTCCAGGATCCTACACACTTAACCTGAGAGATGGAATAATACACAGTATGTAGCAGTGGGTCCAAGGATTGCCACCAAAGGAGAGTCTGTGTCCAGGTCAGATGCCCTTGGCACACAGTTCTTTTAGAACCCTCCAGAAAGTCTGGGAAACACAGACCCTAAGTCAGTATTTATGGAGACCATTGGAGTAGAGTTGGTAAAATGAACTGAAATGATGGAGAATCAGAGAGGACTGCATAGGATAAGGAAGAGGGTGGAAAGGGGTGGTGGCCACTGGTGAGTCTCCAAGGACATCTTGAGAGAATCCTGGAGAGGAGTTAGTCAGCAGGACCATAGTGCTGTACTCAGGGAGAAAGGAGGCCAACAGGAGAGGTAGCAGAGACATCAACGGGAGAGACAGCAGAGACATCAACAGGAGAGACAGCAGAGACGTCAACAGGAAAGACAGCAGAAACGTCGACAGGAGAGACAGCAGAGACATTGACAGGAGGGGCAGCAGAGACGTCAACAGGAGAGGCAGCAGAGACGTCAACAGGAGAGACAGCAGAGACGTCAACAGGAGAGACAGCAGAGACATCAACAGGAGGGGTAGCAGAGACGTCAGCAGGAGAGACAGCAGAGACGTCAACAGGAGGGGTAGCAGAGACGTCAACAGGAGGGGCAGCAGAGACGTCAACAGGAGAGACAGCAGAGATGTCAACAGGAGGGGTAGCAGAGACGTCAACAGGAGGGGCAGCAGAGACGTCAACAGGAGAGACAGCAGAGATGTCAACAGGAGAGACAGCAGAGACGTCAACAGGAGGGGCAGCAGAGACGTCAACAGAAGGGGCAGCAGAGACGTCAACAGGAGGGGCAGCAGAGACGTCAATAGCAGGGGCAGCAGAGACGTCAACAGGAGGGGCAGCAGAGACGTCAACAGGAGAGATAGCAGAGACGTCAACAGGAGAGACAGCAGAGACGTCAACAGGAGGGACAGCAGAGATGTCAACAGGAGGGGCAGCAGAGACATTAACAGGAGGGACAGCAGAGACATCAACAGGAGAGACAGCAGAGATGTCAACAGGAGAGACAGCAGAGACCTTAACAGGAGAGGCAGCAGAGATGTTAGCAGTAATCTCCAGAATTTTGCCCAGGGAGTGGTGACAACAGATCGTGTCTTAGCATGGAGAGGAAGAGTGGTAATTAAAGCAGCCAAGACAGAGCAGAGGATGGGGAGTTGTGTGTCAAGGGAAGAGAATGGTGCAGTTTGAAGAAAGATAGCGTAGAGAAGAGCTCAAAGGCCCAGGAGGGGCTGAGGAACACAACTGATGCACCCTCTTCTTTAGAGAGGCTCTAGTGGTCTCAAATGTCCAGATCCTCCAGTCTCCCTCTACCTGCATGTGCAGTGGAATAAATAGTGTCCGGAAGTGCCTGGTGTTGGAACCTAGAGCAAAGAAAGGGAGTAACCCTGCTTCTATTCCCATGACCTGTCCACTCCTGGACTTGCTTAATGAAGGCTGTGTACACACCCTCTCTGCCCCCTGCAAATCCTCAGGTGGCGGTAATAGTTGGGAAGGTTCCCTGACCCTAACAAGCCCCTTCTCACTGCTGGAGGGTGGTGAGTTTCCACATGTGTGGGGTGTAAATCTTGGCTCCCCTTCTCTTCAGCTGCAGGCTCTTTGATTGCCCTCTGAGCTCCTCTTAAAATCATCTTTTAAGTCGAGCGCAATTTTCACTGCTTGGTTTGTTTAGTTTATCTCTCTAAGTTGGCCTCCACCTAGCCTTAAAATTGATGTGCAGCTATTAATAAGATTGGTTATTCTAATCTGGGAAGGTATTTTCTTACCTCTAAATTAGCAGATACATACTGGCATGGTTGGTACCACACAGCTCCAGAAACTGAACTGCCAACACCAAGTACCAGTTCCTTATCTCATGACCAGCTACTTTCTTTGTGCCTCAGTTTCCCTAGCTATAAAATAAGAAAAATAATTTGCCTGCCTCATTAGGTTGTAAGGATGAAGTGAGTCAGTGCCTATAATGTATTCAGCATACCATCTAGTACAGAAAAATGGTTGGTAAATATTCATCCATAGCATTTCTCTTTGCTGTTTGAGTCCTGAGTTATGAATCTGTGCTAAAGTGCTGAACTGTGTGAAATATGAATATATGCCCAAACAAGCCTGACAGTGCACACCACTGTAACATCTACCATCTGAGGTACCGGAGGGTCCCACTCTTCTCTACCTGGCCACCCATCCTGCCCCACCCTCCAGGAATGGGTCTCCTGCCCACATTCAGATACATTGTTCTTTCCCAAGGGCTTCAGGCTGAGGGTTCTTGGGAGCAGAAGCCCTGATTTGGGAGCCAGGTCTTGCTTCCTGTCAGTGTCTCTTGGTACTGTCCCAAGGATGGGATCAACTTCAAAAACCAGTTGGTACAAGTGATCTTCATGCCAATTTTACAAGGTTAAAAAATCACTTGAGGGGGGGGCTGGAGGGATGGCCTAGCGGTTAAGAGCGCCGACCGCTCTTACAGAGGACCCGGGTTCGATCCCCAGCACCCACATGGCGGCCGAGAACCGTCTGAAACTCCAATTCCAGGAGAACTCCAGTTCCAGGGGAATCCGAGACCCTCTTCTGACTTCCGCGGCATTGCACGACATGGGTGTACAGACCTGCATGCAGACAGTACATTCATACACATACAGAAATAAATAAAATTAAAAAAAAAAATCACTTGAGGGGCTGGAGAGATGGCTCAGCGGTTAAGAGCGCTGACTGCTCTTGCAGAGGACCCGAGTTCCATTCCCAGCACCCACATGGCAGCTAAGAACTGTCTTTAACTCCGGTTCCAGGGGAATCTGTCGCCCTCTTCTGACCTCTGTGGCATTGCACGACACAGGTGCACCAACCTACATGCAGACAGTACACTCATACATATAAAATAATAAATAAATAAAAATTTTAAAAAATCACTTGAGTGAGCTGGGCATGGTGGCACACACCTTTAATCCTGGCACTCGGGAGGCAGAGGCAGAGGCAGGCAGATCTCTGTGAGATTGAGGCTAGCCTGGTCTACATAGCAAGTTCCAGGTCAGCTGGGGCTACAGGAAGACCCTGTCTCAAAAAAAAAATAATTACCCAAGTGTAGAAGGAAAAATATCAGTATCAGACCCAATTAAGGATCACAGATTGGTCTGCCATGTCTCTTTCAAAGCACAAGTAGAATTCTTCTTGCTGTTTTGTTTTTGAGACAGTCTTGCTATATTGCTTAGGCCGGCCTTGAACTCACAATCCTCCTGCCTCTGCCTCCCAAGTGCTGGGATTACATGCATGAGCCACCACACCTGGCTACAAGGGAAATTATTTGCTAATTTGAACGTCTTCTAGGACTAACATATTTGATCCCAAGGAAAGTACAGGAAACGTCAGAGAGGGACACAGATAGGTGATGAGGAAGGAGCAGGTCAGGGTTGGCGTTTCGATGCTAACTTTGTGTTTCTGCCTCTGCCGCTGCTGCTGTTGCTCCAGGGAAGGCCGCTCGAACGCCCACATCAGAGGAGATTACCAAAGAATCGGCGATGTCATGCTAAAGAACATTCAGGGCATGAAGGTAAGCTGGCTGGGATTGGGAGGGTGGGAGGCAGGCTTGGCCGGTAGCCTGGCCTGACTGTCCACCTGATACAAAGCAATGAGGGATGACCTCGTAGGTAAACCAGAGATTATCACTGGGAAAACCACTTGCAGTCGATTTCTGATTCAGAAGTTCTACATTGAAGAAGCAACAGGTATTTTTAAATAAGTAGATCATTGATGACTAAAACAAATGATGCAGATGAAACCGGTTTGGTTGACTCCCTGTTTCATTTGCAGCCAAATGTCTTGGCTTCCTCTGTGCATGATAAATACTAGATACCAGATTACATCTTTGTTTGCATTTTAAAAGCTTTTTAGTTTGTATTTTATGTTTATCTTCAAAAGGTAAGTTGTATGAATTAAAGCATTCTGTATTGCCAGGTGTGGTACACGCCTTTAAATCCCAACACTCAGGAGGCAGAGGCAGGTGGATCTCTGTGAATTCAAGGCCAGCCTGGTCTACAAAGTGAGTTCCCAGACAGCTGGGACTACAGGGAGACCCTGTCTTGAAAGACACCAAAAAAAAAAAAAAAAATCTGTGTTATAGAAATTATTAGATGGGTCAAAATGAAAAGGTAAAAATTTCCAAATATTTGTAACATTGGGGGTTTGTTTCCTGACTTTCTTGCATATACTTTCATTGTAGATATTGCTGGCTGGTTAAAAATGGACTTTCCTGGGCTGGGCTTGGTGGTGCAGGACCTTAATCCCAGCACTCGGGAGGCAGAGGCAGGTGGATCTCTGTGAGTTCAAGGCCACCTGGTCTACAGAGCAAGCTCCAGTCCAGCTGGTGTTACAGGGAGACCCTGTCTCAAACCCCCCCCCCAAAAAAAAGATTTTCCTTTGACAGGTTTAAAGTCATAGAATTTACTAGAATTCCTAATACTCTGGTACTCGTACCACTTGCATGCAGTGCCCAAGGAGGCCAGAAGAGAGCATCGGATCCTTTGGAACTGGATGGTTGTCAGCTACCGTGTGGGTTCCGGGAATGGAACCTGGGTCCTCTTCAAGAGCAGCAGCCATCTCTCCAGCCCCAGTGTTTGCAATTTTTAAGCAGTCTTGTTAAATCTCGACTGCTCAGGGAATGTCTAATAACCTTAGTAACTAATAATTGCCCGGAAGAAGGAATGACTCCTAAGGAGGCAGCTGCTCACATTGCCCCCACTGCAGTGCACCCTGCCATCCATTGGTCCAACCAACTGTCCATTCTGTACTGTGTGAGAACTTACTAAATGGGAAGGCACTCCAGAATGCAGGGTACTTTGAGGACATGCATTAATTTTCATGGTTAATTTGGCTAGGTGGTTTCGTTAGTATGAAGAGCCACTTAAGAGATTTCTTATCCACATGTATGGGGGTGGGATGGGGGGGTGGGGGCTTGTTGCTCAGGGACTGAGCCCAGGGTCTCACACCTTAGACAAGTACTCTACCCCTTAGCCACATCACCAGTCAGCCCTAGTTTCTTATTTTTTTTTTCAAATTTTATGTGTATGAGTGTATTGCCTGCATGTGTGTAGGTGCACCCATGTCATCCAATGCCTGCAGATATCATAAAAAAGCATAGGATCCCCTCGAGCTGGAGTTAGGTTACAGGTGGTTGTTAGCTGCCATGTGGGTGCTGGGAGTCGAACCCCAGTCCTCTGCAACATCAGCCAGTGCTCTTCACCACTGAGCTGTGTCTCCAGCCTGTCCCCAGTTTCTTACCAAAGATCAAGATAGAACTTAAGAGAGCCTGAATTATTGTTCACCATTTCACCATGTTCAAAGAGCATCATGCTGTAGTCCTGGACAGCACGAGAGAGAAGCTGTAGGAGTGGTCAGGACTGCAGTGTCCAGTAAAAAACAAAACCAAGAATAGTCTGACAGCTTCCATGGCCAGAGTCGCCTGGAAGTATAAGGAGGTTGCTCAGAACTCACTTATCTTTTTTTTTTTTTTTTTTTTTTCCAGACAGGGTCTCCTTGTAGCCCCAGCTGTCCTGGAACTCGCTCTGTAGACCAGGCTGGCCTTGAACTCACAAAGATTCGCCTGCCTCTGCCTCCCAAGTGCTAGGATTAAAGGCATGTGCCACCACACCTGGCTCAGAACTCACTTATCATAACAGACATCTTTACAGCTGTTCATGGGAGATTTTTAAGATGAGCATATTTGGGGTTTTAGTGCAATTTTAAGATTAGAAAAATCAAGCAGAATGTGTAGAGATCCCATGTCCCCCAACCCCAGCAGGCATGCTTTCTACTAGTAACATTTTGGATTGATGGGCTATAGTTGAGACTGATGAACCATTATTGCTGTGTTAGAAGTACTTAAA
This sequence comes from Rhizomys pruinosus, assembly GCA_009823505.1. Taxonomy (NCBI): domain Eukaryota; kingdom Metazoa; phylum Chordata; class Mammalia; order Rodentia; family Spalacidae; genus Rhizomys; species Rhizomys pruinosus. Next base: position 165,004 of record VZQC01008211.1, on the reverse strand, counting down.
GCCTATAGTCAACCTCAGAGCTTGTGTAGTACTGGGCACCTAGAGTGTGAAGACAGGTACCACCATGACAGTGTTATACAGAATACTTTCACTGTCTTTAAAAACAAAACAAAACAAAAAAAAAGCCCTGTGAAGCTGGGCCTGGTGGCACAGGCCTGTGATCCCAGCTGTGCATGGCTATGTCACAGGACCCTGTCTGAGCTCCCTGTGCTTCACCTCTTCATCCCTTCTTCCTCACAGTGATCGTTCACATCTTCTTCATCTTCCTTTTTCCAGAATGTCCTATGGTTGGAATGACACATCCTAACAAGCTAAGATTAACTTTTTGGTTGCAACTTAGGTAAACGTCGTTTGTCTAGAGTACATCCGTATTGGAAAAACCATCCCACAATTTCCCTCTCCTCGAGTGCCTCTTCTCCAGCTGTGTGTGTTTTCTCGTCTTGAGTGCTTTTTTTTTTTTTCTTTTCTCTTCTCTCCTCTCTGCCTGTTACAGTTTCCACATTTTTTAAATGAAGTTCCTCTTATCTGGAACCAGAGGCTACATAGCTCTGCCATGAGCCTTGGGAACCATGGGGGAGACCCGCCTGCCCTTCCCACACCCCATAGGACAGCTCCTGCGCCTTGCTGTTCCCTGGCTCTTTGTGGCCTGATTACCAAGTACCCCACTGCTCCCCCAAGTGCTGCCGTTCCACCTTCCTCTGTCAACCAGCATCGAAGACCTAAAAATACACCTGCTTGCCGGTGCTGCGTGTTTCCTCCTTAGTCTAGTGGGCTGACATACTGTTGTTCTGCTGGCCGCCTCGGCTGCTCTGCCATTTCAGTGCTGTGCCAACAGCACATGTTTATAGCATGGGGCTCTGACAAGCAAAATAAAAATAGATCGGGGAGGGTACCAGCAGCCGTTTTCAGAAATGAGTTATATTGGGGTTTCATTTGGTTTTATTGGGCGTTTGTTATTGCTGGTATTAAAGAATTTTGATAGTGTAGAGGGAAGGTTCTAGAAATGTAGCATCCTAGGTTAGCACTCCTATCCAAATGCTTTTGGCGATGACTGCTTACCTGTCTTCCCTGTCCCTCTCTCAGCTGTTTGTTCAGCCTGCACATAGGAGAGTGATCAGATGTCCTCTATCAGAGGACATGACAGGTATCCTCTATCAGAGTCAAACAGGGGACTGCATATATGACAGCACTGCATAAAGCTACAAACATATATACACATGCAAGTATATATGACTGAAAGCATATATGACTGGTTTCACCCAAGCATGCTCTGTGGGCTTTACCAGTACCAGTTTCCTGGGTGACGGTGTACTGCGGTGATGGTGTACTGTGGTGATGGTGTACTGTGGTGACGGTGTACTGCGGTGATGGTGTACTGTGGTGACGGTGTACTGTAGTCAGCCAGAAAGCACCATTGGAGAGGTAGCAGGGTGGATTCACAGTGCCTCTCTGTGTTTCTTTAAAAAATCTTATGGAAGCTGGGCGTGGTGGCGCACGCCTTTAATCCTAGCACTCGGGAGGCAGAGGCAGGCAGATCTTTGTGAGTTCAAGGCCAGCCCGGTCTACAGAGTGAATTCCAGGACAGCTGGGGCTACAGGGAGACCCTGTCTCAAAAAGACCAAAAAAAAATTCTTATGGAAGAGGGGCATGGTGGCGTATGCCTTTAATCCTAGCACTCGGGAGGCAGAGGCAGGAAGATCTTTGTGAGTTCAAGGCCAGCCTGGTCTACAGAGTGAATTCCAGGACAGCTGGGGCTACAGGGAGACCTGTCTTGAAAAGACCAAAAAAAAAAAATTCTTATGGATCCTCCAAGCGTGGTGGCACACACCTTTAATCCCAGCAGAGGCAGGCAGATCTCTGAGTTCAAGGCCAGCCTGGTCTACAGAGTGAGCTCTGGGGCAGTTGGGACTAAAGGGAGACCCTGTCACAAAAATACAAAAATAAATAAATAAATAATAAAATCTTATGGATCTTTAGTTCAAAGCAGTCTGAAAAATAAACCCAGCAGGGCCTGCTAGATGATAGAGGTGGATGCAGCCTGAGGTCCTTGGGTGCCAAGGACAAAGGGAGACTGGAATAAAGTGGGGCACTGAGCTGGGTCCTGAGCAAGGGCTGTGCTGAGCAAGAACAGGAGCCTGGCATATTCATGTACACGTTGGCCATTCGGTGCCTGGGGTGAACGGTGGGCACTGGAGGAGGCAGAGGGAATGCATCCTAGGGCACGTGTGTTCAGTGGCAGTTTAGGTGGTCCAGTGAAGCGAGAGGAGGGGGCATGGAGACACTCCCAGAGGTAGGCAGTGCCATGCTAGGCCAACCAAGAGCAGTGACTTCCAGAACAAGGCAGGTAACAGGTGGGTCATCCTTACGAAGCTGGATTTATAACACTTGGAGAGGAATTCAAACAAAGAAGGAATCAGGAATGTTCTGCAGGTTCTTCCATCCTGGTAAAAGGCACTTTAGTAGCCCTGATCCTGAACTTATTTAATGAAGCAGGCAGCCCAGCTGCAGCAGGAATGATTAGGTTTATATGTGGAGGCTCTGTGTTCCCAGCTATTTATAGAGTATGGCAGTGAATATGTGACTGATATCAAGCCACAGGCTGGATTAGAAGTAGAAATTTGGGGGTGTCTGGTTCTCAGAGAATGCAGGGTAAGGCCCCTCTGGGGATAATTATTAAGACTCTTGTGTCCTAGGGTGTCCTCGGCCCCCCTACTCTTTACCTGTCTGCGAGCGTCTTTCCCCAGTATCCTCCCCACCTGCACAAGAACCAGCCTCTTCCTTTCCATCTCATTAAATGTCTTACCCTCGGTCTGCCTCCACCACAGAGCCTGCTCGGCTCTTCTAGGTACTCAGTTAATTTTAAATGAGGGGCATGAGCCAAATGGAAACTTTCTTTAACTCTTTGCCCGCCAATTTCATGCGTGTTTATAATGAAGTTGACCCATTTTCACTGCCCCTCCCCCTCCCCCTCATCCCCTAGAAACCTGTCTTTCTGTGTGTGTACATGCGTGTCCCACTGAGTTTAAGTACGGTTGCCTACATATGCATAGGTAGCAAGTTACCAGCGGCTACACCACAGGAAAAAGTGACACTCCCTCCCCAGCAACCATTAATTGCCAATAGTCCCACCATGCATTTTTGAACTATTGGGTGCATCCTGAATGGCCCTAGTCTCTGTTATGTCATTTAGCAGAAAGTCCATACCCCCTTCGAAATGTCCTATTTATACATTGCATTTCGATTTTTGTCAGTCTCACATTTAAATTACATTTCTGTCTGTTAATATTCCTTATACAGCCCAACCATTTTAGAAATGCATGTGCGTCTTAAGCCACCCACAACCTGTGTTAAGCCACCCACAACCTGTGTTAAGCCACCCACAACCTGTGTTAAGCCACCCACAACCTTAATGGACTTTTTCATTTTATGCCTAGAAAGTCATTGAAATAATGCAGCGAAGTAAGGGGGGGGGATAAAATAATCAGAACAAAGCTTTTCTTTATTTCTGTAAATTAAAATGGATGTGTGGGGCTGGAGGGATGGCCTAGCGGTTAAGGGCGCCGGCTGCTCTTGCAGAGGACCCGGGTTCGATCCCCAGCACCCACATGGCGGCTGAGAACCGTCTTTGACTCCAGTCCCAGGGGAATCCGATGCCCTCTTCTGACCTCCGAGGTATTGCACGACACGGGTACATAGACCTATGTGCAGATAGTACATTCATACACATAAAAAATAAAGAAAATTAAAAAAAAAAACTGGGTGTGAACGTGCTGATCGGGACCCCACCTCTCCCCTTCCTCCCTAAGCACCTGGTGGCCCACCTGTGGAAGCACAGCGAGGCCTTGGAGGCCCTGGAGACCTCCATCAAAGGCTCCCGGCGGCTGGAACACTTCTGCAGAGACTTTGAGCTGCAGAAGGTGTGCTACCTGCCGCTCAACACCTTCCTCCTGCGCCCGCTGCACCGGCTCATGCACTATAAGCAGGTCCTGGAGAGGCTGTGCAAGCACCACCCACCGAGTCACGCTGACTTCAGGGATTGCCGAGGTAAGGACGTATGTACGTGCCTGGGAGCCCTCACCACCAGGAGTGTCCCCAGGCTTGGGCAGGATGCTGCCAGGCTGTGCCTGTCGGGGGCCTCTGTGGATAATCTGTTGTTACAGCTTCCCAGGTTTCCATAATGTGATGCTCACATCTTGATCTTGCTATAGAAAAGTGCTGATGTGTACACATCCTTTGTTTTGCACCGAGGCATTTAGGGACAAAGAACCCTGGAGAAACTTCATTTATAGTCACACCCCTCCCAGGAACTTGGTTCTGCCTGCTTAGTCAAACTCAATACTACCCTCCTTGAGCTGAGCCACCTTGGCCACCTCATTGGTTGTAAGAGCTTGTCATGTGCCTGTTGGCATAATACGCATTTCATCTGAATCGACTCACAATCTTCACCACCTGCCCAAGGCATGGGGGAGCTCATTTTTATATATGGTGACTGACTACTAAGGCCAGAAAGATTAAGGAACCTGCACAGGGCCGCTCAGCTGGGAAGCAAGCACTTTGGAACCTAAACCCTATTCACATCCACCCTGGCTGCACTTCCCATGTTTCCCACCGGAGCTGCTCAGCCCTTGAGCCACCGTGTCATGTGTTTTTTATGATCTGTTGGGGTTTGCATGCGCTAGCTTCACTTTCGGTCCCTTCAGGGGCCAAGGCTGACTGCTGAATTCCCCTCTACTTAGGGCTGTGACCAGACTGAGCCCCGTGGAGGTGGTGCCTGAACATTTTGCATGAATGTGTGTGTCCGCTCCCAGCCAAGGCCCTGAATCTCACTCCTGGGTCTTAGGCCACCTCTACTATCTTTCGCCCACCCATCTTTTTCCTGCTCTTTTGCTTAAAACCTGAGTGTGGGTTTAGGATGTAGCTCAGTTAGTAGAGTGCTTGCCTAGTATCCATGAGGCCCTGGGTTCAGTCCCAACACTGCATAAAACTGCGTGTAATGTAGCACTTGAAACACAGAGGAAGAGGAGGATCTTTGAACATAGTGAATTCAAGGCCAGCTCAAGGATACATGAGAACTGGTTTCAAAACATACACACAAACCCTGCACGAGCCTTGCCTGATGAGATGTCTAGCCCCTGGGGTCATGAGACTAATGTAGGCAAAACTAGCTATGAATGTGACCCAATGTAAAATTATAAACTTAGTTAAAACATGCTGAGGTGTCTTTACCACTTGGAGGCAGGGATTGACTCCACTGCGTAGTTCTTAAGCAGGAGCTTTGGAGGTGTCAGCATTGCTGTCTAGGATCTGGTCTCTCCTGCCTCTCATGTGCTGCATATGTACAAGGAAGTACAGAAGGTGCTTGCCCTCCCAGCACCTGCTCACTGGCCCATGAGCATTAGTGCCGGGTCCAGCAGGAACGAGCTGGGAGTGACCTCGCCTCGGAATCCAGTCAGGGCTGTCCGAGGAAGTGATATCTAAGTTTAATGCTGAGCTGAAGAGGAGGAGAGGGTGTGAAGAGTGTTGGGAAGGGAACATACACAGGTCCAAGGAGGACAGAATGTAGAGAACATTCCAGAAAGTACATTTCTGTGTCTTTAGTGTGGAATGCAGTGGGAGGAGGCGGAAGTGAGACTGGAACTCATGAACCCTGCAAGGTTCCCCTGCGAGCAGCGGAAGCAGGCAAGGTTTTAGGGAGGGGTGGTGACACCAGGCTTGTTCTAGAAGATTCACTGTTGGCATCTGGAATATACAGGAGAATTCTTCAAGCAGTTTTTAAACTAGCAACCTAGAAAAGTAAAGCAAGACAGTGGCACTTCATGGAAGGAAAACAGGTGCCTCAGGGCCTGGTAGTTTGCTACAGATCCTGGCTCTTACCAGAAGCCAGTTGCCCTCAGGCCCTGGCGTCCGCTGTTCCTGCCTCCTGAGGTCATCGCCAACGCCTTGGCAGAAATCCTCATCAAGCCTTGACCTCTGCTTGACCCTTGAGGTTGGGCTGCAATCTTACCCAACCTGTTCCTATATTATTGGCACTGCCAGCCAACTGTGCCAGGATAACTGAAGGCCTCTCCAGCTCTCAGGAGTCACAGTGGTGTCACCCACAAAGGGAAGGACTGTGCCATCCTTGGTAGAGTTGGGCAATTTGTGTTCTATTCTTTAGTCATCAATGGAAATAGTGTGTATTTGATAATTTTTAAGGTATTTTATGTGTCTGAGTCTTTTGCTACATATGTGTATCACATGTGTGCAGTATCCTTAGAGGTCAGAAGAGGGCATTGGAGCCCCTGGAACTGGAGTAGTAGATGGTTGTTAGCTTCCTTGTGGGTGCTGGGAACTGAACCCAAGTCCTCTGCAAGAACAGCCGGTGCTCGTAACTGCTGAGCCATTTCTCCGGCTCATCATTGACAACTAAATGGACTCAAGTGTCACCTGACTTAAAACATAAAGTAGTGTTACTGTTGAGAGACTGGAAGTCCCTCTGAGCAAGAGAAAGACAGAGTACTAAGCCCATGAGTAAGCACCACAAGGCCAAGGCGCCCTCATTGACCCTCTGAACCTCTTCACGCCCATTGTACTGATCATCAGATGCCTGGGGAAATGTCTGTCAGACGTAGCAGCTCTGCGATGAGCAGCCTGGAGCAGTGGGCAGAGGGCCCTGGCTGGACTGACCTCAGCAGCATGTGTTTTCCTTCCGCAGCTGCTTTGGCGGAGATCACCGAGATGGTGGCGCAGCTGCACGGTACAATGATCAAGATGGAAAATTTCCAGAAGCTTCACGAACTCAAGAAAGATTTGATTGGTATCGACAATCTTGTGATCCCAGGAAGGGTAAGCAGACGGTGTTCAAGGCCTGGAACTGGACAGAAGCTGCCTACTGTGGGCTCTTTCAGCTGCCTGAGAAAACTGGGGATGCCGTGTGTGTTCTAGTGCTGTTCAGCTGGCTGCTGGATGAAATTTCGATGTGTTCCTCTGGCCCACTATTTGGTCTCTTGACTGGCTAATGTGCTCATTTATTTTTTTCCCCTCCCACCTGGCAAAGAGAGTTTAAGGCCAGGCTGGTCTACATAGTGAATTCCAGGACAGCTGGAGCTACAGGAAGACCGTGTCTCAAATAAAGAACCCCCCCAAATATATATATATTACTTAATATATTATATTATATAGTATATATATATATAGCAATTTGTAATACACACACACACTATGGAAATGAAAATGGAAATATCATGGGATAAAATTTGAACTAGTAGACTAGATTTCAGGGGAGATTGGATAAAACAAAATCAGAGTTTACTAGTCTGTGGAGCACACTATAAAAGTCCTATGCAAATGTGAAAAGTGCTTTCTGAAAATACAAGTCAGGTCAGGTTCATAAGTCAGACCTAGTGCCTGTAATTCTGCTTACTGAGGCAGGAGGATCACAAATTCAAGGTGTACTTAAGCCACAGGGTGAGTTCCAGACTTGCCTGGGCAACTTACTGAGACCAAAAAAGAGGGCTGGGGATGTAGTTGAGTAGCAGTGTGCTTTCCTAGCATGCATTAGGTGCCAGGTTTAGTCCTGAGTACGGTCAACAACAAGAAAAGAAATTTCCCATATGTAATTTTATTTAAAATCATAAAACATCAGTGATTCTGGGAAATACAAATTGGTTTGCTATTATAATAGCCCATGTTAGAAACAGGCACACAGATTGGGCAGGGCTAATGTCGTGCAGGATGGGGGACCAGGGATCGGGATGGGGGTCCGTTCAGTTGGTAATCTTCCCGGGGCTCGCTATGGGCTCCCTGCCCTACATCCTGCTCCAGCCATGTTCTGGAGTTGTGCAGCCTTTGATCTTGTGAGCCTGCCTTAACCTGCAGACAGGGCTCCAGAAAGTCGAGGCCTTTGAGGCTTATCCTCCGGGTCGTGGAAACTGGTTCTGGTTGGTCAGCTTTTTTAAAACAAAGTCTCAAACTCTTGATCCTCTGCCTCCAGGTTCCTGTTTGAGCTCCTGCCCTAGGTGAAGGACTGTACTCTAATGCTGAAATAAACCCCTCTTCCCCAAGTTGGTTTTGGTTGGTCAGTGTTTTGATACTATAGCACAGAGTGCTAACTGGAGCAGAGTAGAATCAATATTATTTGATATTGTTTGAATGTTACAAAATGTGTAGTACGTGCTGCTACGTAGACCATTTACAAAAAATTTCTCGTGAGGAAACAGCCTTCACCCGCAATGAAGACTGCACTGGATTGGAGCAGCTGGCTGTGGGTTCAGGGTTAGCTTTACCAGAGAGAGATGGCACTTCCTTCCCTTCTGTTACATGAGCGTCATATCCTATCCCTAATTGGTTGCTAAGATTGAAGGAGATGGTGTAGCAGTGACGCAGTGCACGTGGTCCCCCTTCTGCCTCCTCCCATAACAGAGGATGCTAAGTACGTTCTTACTGGAGCATTACTGCCTGCATTGTGCCCTGAGAGACATCTGGAAGGCTGGGGTAGGTAAAAAGAATTTACCAAGCCCAGAATAAGCAAAGAGCAGATTTGCTGAAGTATACTGCAAGAAAGTGGCAGGCAAGTTCCCAGAGAGGGAGGGCGTTTAGGCTTTTTATAGAGTGGTTCAAAGGACAACAGTTCTTATCTCTGGATGGTTGGGTATATTTCAGGATTCTCCTAAAGGAATAAGGTCGGGTTGTTGTTTTTGTTTTTGTTTTTTGGTCTTGTTGAGACAGGGTCTCCCTATAGCCCCAGCTCTGTAGACCAGGCTGGCCTTCAACTCACAGAGATCCGCCTGCCTCTGCCTCCCAAGTGCTAGGATTAAAGGCGTGCGCCATCACCCCTGGTTTAAAGACAGTTCTTAGCTGCCATGTGGGTCCTCTGCATGATCTTAGCCCGGCTCACACATAAAACTTATTCTTGCTGGGTGTGGTGGCACATGCCGGGTTAAGATCATGCACGGGTCACTAGGGGACAGATTCCAGATGGTCTGCACCTGCCTGCTCATTAAAGTGTAGGATTCTCTGCAGTAGGCACAATGCCCGAAAACCAACCACAACTCGTTTTAAAATGGTTAATTTTCTGACAAGAAAATGCTCCTGCTTGGCACCAACAGCAGCCATGTTCTGAGCCACTGTGCCTGAGGGAGTTAACAGCCTTGTTCTGAAGCTAAACTAGCTCAGCAGCCATCCAGGAATGGCATTCACATCAGACACTCACACAGTCACAGATTCTGTGACCTGTGAGCTAGCCAGGTGGCCTTGGGCAGTCTCTTATTTTGCTTTGGCTCCCTTATCTGAAAATGGGAATAATACTGGACTTTAGGCTCCTGCATGGGGCTAACAGAAGCACACACGATGTGTCAGGACACAGGTTACGTGCTTAGGAAAGGGATGTCGTTATCACCTGTGAATTGGGATGCTGGTACCAAGTTCATAGCATCTCACTAGTGTCGGTATCGGCTCACCATGTTGCCTTCCTAACACTCCAGAGTCAACCTAGATGCTCAGAGGGCCTGAATTCTGATAGGCAACACCGTGAAGGCACCATAGTCGTGAATGGGATTGGATGTGCAACTCCAATTTAAAATGTTTATTAGCTAGACAAAATGCCAGGTACTCAGGAGGGTGAGGCGGGACAGTCACTTGACCCCAGGAGTTTGCAGCTAGTCTGAGTCATAAGACCCTACCTTAATCTCAGTACCCGGGAGGCAAAAGCAGGTGAATCTCTGAGCTTGAGGCTAGCCTGTTCTACATAGCAAATTCCAGGCTAGCCAAGGGCCAAGGCTATACAGTGAGATCTGGTCTTAAAAAAAAAACCCTCTAAAACAAAACAGTGTTGTGAGATTTATGCTGTCAGAAATTTGGACAGCTGGGTGTGGTGGCGCACGCCTTTAATCTTAGCACTTGGGAGGCAGAGGCAGGTGGATCTCTGAGTTCAAGGCCTGGTCTACAGAGTGAGTTCCAGGATAGCTGAGGCTATAGGGAGACCCTGTCTCAAAAAGACGAGAGAGAGAGAGAGAGAGAGAGAGAGAGAGAGAGAGAGAGAGAGAAATTTGGACCAAGAAAACATGGCTCAGGAGCCAGTTGCTTAGATTCTTTTGTCCATCGCTTTTTTTTATACTGAAATAGCCACTGGTTTCTAAAACCCAACACTGCAGATCATGGAGATTGTCCTACCTACTGTACCATCTTCGCTATCCCCTGGCTGCCTCGTTCTTCCTGAAAAGTGGTCAGGGTCCTGGTTACCCCCCTCCGGGAGACCACCTGGAACGTGGACACAACAGCTTCTCTCGCTCACTTCAGCTTCTTGATTCTGTCTGAGGTAGAGCTGAGCTGAGAGGCTCCTGCCTGTCAGGTTCCCAGGAAGGAGAGAGATGACACTTAGCCTTAGCACCATTCCCAGGAGCGCAGAACAGGGCTCAGTGAGGGGCCCAGGATTCAGGCACCAGCTTAAGCTGTCTTGGTAAACTAAGGCTCTGTCTGCTCCACAGGAGTTCATCCGCCTGGGCAGCCTCAGCAAGCTCTCCGGGAAGGGGCTTCACCAGCGCATGTTCTTCCTGGTGAGTGGGTCGGGCGGCCTTGACAGTCCTGGAGCCATGCTGCCTGCCACTGCAAGAAGGGTCCTGAGGCTGGCCTCGACCACGCCCTGGGGGGACCTGGGAGGCAGGAGAGGCCCACTGACGCTAGCCTCGGCCACACCCTTGGGGGGACCTGGGAGGCGGGAGAGGCCCACTGAGTCTGGCCTCGTCCACGCCCTTGGGGGGACCTGGGAGGCGGGAGAGGCCCACTGAGTCTGGCCTCGTCCACGCCCTTGGGGGAACCTGGGAGGCGGGAGAGGCCCACTGACGCTAGCCTCGACCACGCCCTGGGGGGACCTGGGAGGCGGGAGAGGCCCACTGAGTCTGGCCTCGTCCACGCCCTTGGGGGGACCTGGGAGGCGGGAGAGGCCCACTGAGGCTGGCTTCGTCCACGCCCTGGTGGGGACCTGGGAGGCAGGAGAGGCCCACTGAGGCTGGCCTCGTCCACGCCCTGGTGGGGACCTGGGAGGCGGGAGAGGCCACGCCCTTGGAGGACCTGGGAGGCGGGAGAGGCCCACTGAGGCTGGCCTCGTCCACGCCCTGGGGGGACCTGGGAGGCGGGAGAGGCCCCCTCAGCCACACACCTTTGCTTGTTCCACTAGTTCAACGATGTCTTGCTGTATACCAGCCGGGGGCTGACGGCTTCCAACCAGTTTAAAGTCCACGGGCAGCTCCCGCTCTACGGCATGACGGTGAGTGTCTGCTGCCCTCCTTCTCGTGGTCTGGCGGAAGGGAGCGTGCACTTAGGGAAGTGAGCGGGACAGACCCTGCCCTGTTCCCGGAAAGAACAGATCCTCTTGGAGCTTCCCTAGCAGAACCCCAAAGACACTACCTCCTCTGCACGTAGGAAGCCACGAGGCTGGTCCTTCTAGAATCAAGGCAGCCTCCCTGTCCAAGGATAGTCCTGACCATACACAAGAACTCCCTCAGTGGTGACAAGACCAACTTGTCCTGCCCGTGTGAACGGTGGGCAGGCCCCACACTGCGTTTTGGTCATCAGGTACACACAGTCACCTGCCTCTGCTTCCTTGGCCCGACCTTCTCAGAAGGTAGGGAGAGGAAATGTAGCCTCTGGTCCAGTAGCCAGTTTGCTGAGTGTCTCTGAATGGACCAATACTTGATTTGCTGCTCGCCAGTGACGTGACCACCTCTTCCTCCTACAGATGGAGGAGAGCGAGGATGAATGGGGCGTGCCCCACTGCCTGACTCTCCGGGGCCAGCAACAGTCCATCGTCGTGGCCGCCAGGTAACTCCAGGACTCTTTTTTTTTTTTTTTTTTTTTTTGGTCTTTTTGAGATAGGGTCTCCCTGTAGCCTCAGCTGTCCTGGAACTCACTCTGTAGACCAGGCTGGCCTTGAACTCACAAAGATCCGCCTGCCTCTGCCTCCCAAGTGCTAGGATTAAAGGCGTGCGCCACCACGCCCGGCAACTCCAGGACTCTTACTGTTTACCTTGGACCTGCCCTGGTCTGAAAAGCTGACAGCATTTCTTTCTTCAGTTCCCGGTTAGAGATGGAAAAGTGGATCGAGGACATTCAGATGGCCATTGACCTGGCAGAGAAAAGCAACGGACCTGCCCCAGAGCTCCTTGCCAGCAGTCCCCCCGACAACAGTAAGTCGTGTGGATGTGTCCTGGGTCCACTTCCCGAGGCCATGGCCGCAGGGACTGTTTGTGGAAGGGGAGGCAGGCTCTGGTTCGGAACCCGTTTAGGTGAGCCTCCTGTCCACGTTCTGCATTTGGGGCCAGTGCCGAAATTCTAGGCCCCCTTTGTCTAAAAGTGAAACACTGAGAAGAACGTGAGGAAGCAGACTTGTCACCTGTTCCCGACCAGCGTTGCCCTGTATTAACTCTCCATGGAGAGGCAGCAGGCTGCAGGCCCAGTGTCTGGCCATAGCAGGGTCTCCCAGCCAGAGCAAGAGATACTTAGAGGATGCCCCCTGCCATGAAGGCCCCCTAGGAATCTGCTCACTGAGCACTCTGGGGGGCCACACCGGGGAGCTCCCTACCTTCAGCCTTCCCTAGTACCCCCAAAGGGCCAAAAGTGAACATCATTGCCCCTTGTATCACCTCCTGCAGAGTCCCCAGATGAAGCCACACCAGCTGACCAGGAATCGGAGGATGACCTAAGTGCATCTCGCACCTCCCTGGAGCGCCAGGCCCCTCACCGCGGCAACACGATGGTGCACGTGTGCTGGCACCGCAACACCAGTGTCTCCATGGTGGACTTCAGCGTCGCTGTGGAGGTACTGTAGACGGTGGGGCACAACGGGTGCCCTGGGCGGCTTTCACCTCCAACCTTGAACTTACAGGGGTTCTGTATCCATGGCCACTCATCAGACCCAGCCATGAGGTCAGCCAGAGCAGAAGAGCAAGCCTGGGGGCACAGGCCTGCTGTGGCTGTCCTGTGTGCAGGGCAGGTGCTGTCCTGCGTGGTAGGGTAGGTGCTGTCCTGTGTGGCAGGGTAGGTGCTGTTCTGTACAGGCACAGGCCTGCTGTTGCTGTCCTGTGTGGCAGGGCAGGTGCTGTCCTGTGTGGTAGGGTAGGTGCTGTCCTGTGTGCAGGGTAAGTGCTGTCCTGTGTGCAGGGCAGGTGCTGTCCTGTGTGGTAAGGTAGGTGCTGTCCTATGTGGCAGGGCAGGTGCTGTCCTGTACAGGCACAGGCCTGCTGTGGCTGTCCTGCGTGGCAGGGTAGGTGCTGTCCTGTGTGGTAGGGTAGGTGCTGTCCTGTGTGCAGGGTAAGTGCTGTCCTGTGTGCAGGGCAGGTGCTGTCCTGTGTGGTAGGGTAGGTGCTGTCCTGTGTGGCAGGGCAGGTGCTGTCCTGTACAGGCACAGGCCTGCTGTGGCTGTCCTGTGTGGCAGGGCAGGTACCGTCCTGCGTGGCAGGGTAGGTGCTGTCCTGTGTGGCAGGGCAGGTGCCGTCCTGCGTGGCAGGGCAGGTGCTGTCCTGTGTGCAGGGTAGGTATCCTGTACAGGCAGGCCTGGCTCTCGCCCTCTAGTCTCCTGCTGCTGCTAAGTCTCACCATTTTCCTTCCTTCTCCACATTTCCTTTCGTGGAGTCAGCAGCATCTCTCCATGCGTAGCACTGGGCCCATACCCAGCCTACTGGCTCCAGGAAGCCGTGCCCTAAAGTGCTCTCCCCGGGGACTGCTTATTCCACGAGGCAGCTGGGTCTGAAAGTGGTGGTCCCAGCAGGGCCACCAGGTTACGGTTAGCAGGAGGTCCCAAGGAGGGATCACAGGACAGATGTTTCCAGGTGTGCTCTGTGGCTCTGGACTGAATGTAGGCTTTGAAGGGGAGTCCTCCCCTGGCTCACTACACTGGAAGCTTCCGGGACTTCCCGAATCCCATCTGCAAATGGCTGCTAGAATAGAACATTCTAAGAGCAGCAGTTTCTCTGTCCCATTGCCAGCCCAAGGCTCTCTAGTCCCCCACAGTGCCTGTGCCCGTGGCCCACTGTGGAGGGGGCCTTCTGCGGGAAAGGGTAGACTCGCTTTCTAAAAATGCACCAAGTTCTCATTTTTGACTTGCCTGAGCCATACAATGTCGCATGAAAGACTGTGTGCCGAGGACAGTAGTTTGTTGGTTCTTTGATCCAAGGGACTGGAGATGTGCCAACACTTCTTAATAAATGGTCTCTGGAATCTTGGAATTGTTCTCTGCAAGTGACCGTCACAGTTCCCAGACCTGCCTCATTGCGTTTCCTACTACAGCTGTGTCCTGAAGACATCTTCAAGGGGACCAGTCAAGACCCTGGCTCCTCCTGCACATTCCCTTTCTTCCTAGGTGCCCAGCCTTGATGTCTGGTGGGCACACTTCCTACCTGTTGCCTGCTAACAGGCTGCTTGCTTGGTGCCCTGCTTCTGTGCCCTGCTTGATCTGTGGGCACCCCAGGTGAGGGTTATCCCAGTAGGAAGTGGGGACCCTAGTCAAGCTGCTGGACGGATGTGGAGTGCAGGGTTAGCTTCCTGCCTCTCTGCTGGGGGTCCCTGGAACCATCTGGGCTATTCAAGAAGCCAATACTGAAGTTAGGGTTCCTGTGGCACAGGTTGTCCCTCAGGCCCCACTCCTGAGATAGCCCATCACACAGATCCAGTCCTTGTCTTCATGGACTGGGCTGCCCAGGGTCAGTAACCTGAGCTGTAGGCCAGTCTACCTCAGACCCTGGGAGAACACTCTCTTTTAACATTTTTTTTTTTTTTGGTCTTTTTGAGACTGGGTCTCCCTGTAGCCCCAGCTGTCCTGGAACTCACTCTGTAGACCAGGCTGGCCTTGAACTCACAAAGATCTGCCTGCCTCTGCCTCCCAAGTGCTAGGATTAAAGGTGTGCACCACCACGAACAGCTATTATATCCGTCTCTGATTTTGCTTCTTGGCCTGTAGAGCCTAAACTCGCTTACGGTAAAGCTCAAAAAGTGTGCCCAGCCTGGGTAGAAAACATGTTCATAAGCAGTAATGACGCAAGTTCAAAACCCACGGGACGGATGGCTGAGGGTGCGCCTCTCCTGTGCCCTCCTGGGCAGCACTGCTTTGGTCTGACGTGTCAGCTGGTGCCGCACCTCCAGAGAGGGAGCTTCCGTTCTTCCTGACACGGCGGTGTCCCCTTTCTTGCTCCGGCACCCCACTTTCCCGTTTTGACTCCCAATAGGGAGAAGTGTTTTCGGATGGTGTGGAAGGGCAGCAGACAATGGCGGAAAGAGCCAGTGGGGACTGTGAATAAAACAGT
Source organism: Rhizomys pruinosus (assembly GCA_009823505.1). NCBI lineage: Eukaryota > Metazoa > Chordata > Mammalia > Rodentia > Spalacidae > Rhizomys > Rhizomys pruinosus. The sequence goes on along the minus strand of VZQC01008211.1, from coordinate 149,732 downwards.
GTTAAGATGGGAGCTGGGAGCCAGCAGGGCTCTGGGAAGTTCTTGGAAGAACAGAAGGGACGGTGGGCATAAGGACTGCCACAATAGAAGTGAACACAAGACTGTTCTCTCACTGGACAAGACTACGTTCAGGTATTGGTGGGCGTGTCCTTTAGAGGCCTTCAGGGAAAATCTGCCTCTGCCAGCTTAAGACCATGGGAGCCTATGAGACTGAGTCTCTGCCTCTGTGGGTACATGGCCTTCTCCCTAGGTCTGTACTCAAGTGTCTACTTCCAAGAATGTTACTCATGTTGGATTCAAATACCGTTTCCAAAGAGCCACCTTCACAGAGACGGGCAGGTTAGACCTGAATATATCTAACCTGGAATAGGGGCCGAGGTTGTGGGACACAAGACCTGTCAGCTCCTGTGAGAGCCAGCAAGACGGGGCTCCAAGTCGAGACTGGAGCAGCTGGAGATGAAGCTGAGCCGTCCACCTAGAGTTGGGAGATACCAACTGAGCCATCTCTCCAGCCCCATGTGTTTTGAAGCTGGAAACCTAAACATTTTCAGTAAATAGTTGAATGGCACTTCTCAGAGCCTCCTCTGCTAATGTCACCTCAACAGTGACAAAAGGTCAGCTTGTCAGAGAGTAGATGGGTGTCTTCGCTGTCTTGGGAGCTCATGATTTGTCTGTCTGTTCTCTGCACTCGTTCCTCCTGTGTCCCAGTGCTTTTTGCCAGTAGCTGCCCCCACTGACTGGCCCCATCTCCTTTTCACCCTGCAAGCATTGAGCTGTGGGCCTTAGGGGGTGGGGCGCGGGGGTGTAATGCCTTTGTCTAGTGAAGCAAGGGCGGGAGAGTGGCATTTGGTCTGGGCCACCAGGTGGCAGCAGAGGGCCTTTTCCAATCCAGTTTCCCAAACCCACTGGCCTAAAAACCAAAATCCCACAGTGGGGCAGGCCAGGTTCCTGCCTTTGACCACTCTAATCTCCGCCTGTGGTCACAGTGTTCACGAATCCCTTCCTTATAAGGACACCACTCACGATGGATCCAGGGCCTTTCTAACCCCCCAGAATTATCTCATTTGAATTCATTATAATAGCTTCAACCACTCTACTCCCAAATAAGGTCACATTTTGGGGTACTAGAGGTGAAACCCTCGGCCATCTCTGAAAGGACAATTTAACCTGACAGGTGACAAGAGTTCATCATAGAATCCAAGGCTTTCTCCGTGCCAGTCTGTGCCCTGAGCAGCTTGCTTGTCTTTCAGAACCAGCTGTCTGGGAACCTTCTGAGGAAGTTCAAAAACAGCAACGGATGGCAGAAGCTGTGGGTGGTGTTCACTAACTTCTGCCTGTTCTTCTACAAGTCACACCAGGTAAGTGCCCTACGTGGGGCAGGTGGCCCCAAGACCTTGGGGACAGGATCCTGCAAGGTGGCAGAACCACGTGATAGGCAGGCAGCAGCTATGGAGGTGGGAGGGGGACCTGTGCTGGGCTCCTGAGCTGGCCATCTCCACCAGACCTCCACCTGACATCCATTCGCTGAAAGGCGAGCTTTAAAAAGCTCCCTGGCTGCTGCTAGGCAGGGAGGGTGACTTGCCTTGTGTGGGTGCAGGAACTGGTTCATCTCCACTGGGAGGAGTCCCAGCTTAGTGGGAAAACGGGTCCCCTCTTGGGGTTGTGGGAAGCTTGAGGACCCTAGGGCAGGCAAGCTGTAAACTTTGTAGCTGTCTACAAGTGAACGGAGAAATCGAGCAGGCCGGGAGCAGGCAGCAGCTATGGAGGCTTAGAAAAGAAGCGGGAAAGGCCAAGCGTTAGCTGGGGCGTTTAAAAGCATGTTCGGGCTCTGGCCAGCATCCGAAAGAAGAGAGAATGGTTGTGCCTGAATTAGGACTCAGAAAACCAGGCTGATCCAAGTGAACCTCACAGTGGCTCCCAGGGGCAGGAATGCTGGCAAGGAAAAGTATGAACTCAAGGTGAACCCATCTTCCTAGGGGTGGTCCCTTCGCCAGATCCCTGACCTGCCCCACTGGATTGAGACAAGGCCTGCTTCCCCCTAGTGGTAGTTTCCATTCTTTGCAGACTCACTTGTGTGACCACCATGCCAAGACTGGCTACCGCTATCTACCCTATGCCTGACCCCAAGCCCTTAAAGAAAGCAACAGTCACACCCCTCCCCCCCGTTCCCATTCTGTTCCCATCCCAGGACAATCACCCCCTCGCCAGCCTGCCTCTGCTGGGCTACTCCCTGACCATTCCCTTGGAGTCTGAGAACATTCACAAGGACTATGTATTCAAGCTGCATTTCAAGTCCCACGTGTACTACTTCAGGGCTGAAAGTGAATACACCTTTGAAAGGTAGGTGTGTCCCCAGGGCAGTCGGAGTGCTCTGTGGGCCTCATCTGGCCTTGCCCACTGCTCTGGCATGGTCCTCAGCCCGGACAGTTGGCACATGCCAGTGCTGTGCTTCGAAACATCTAATGTGTGCACAGCCTACCAGGAAGCAAACTTAAGGGGAGGGGGGGCGTACAGGACTGTGGGGCTCTACCTGCCTAGCCTCCCAAAGTGGTTCCATTGAAAACAATGCCAACCCTTCAGCCTCCACTCTTGACTGGGTGCCAGCCAAAGGCTCATTGTAGTCAAAGGGCCACACAAGGAGAAGAGCTTAGTTCTGGAGGTTCCTTTATTCCACAAATCCTGACATGGTATTAAGATCTGAGCAATGGTTTTCTTTCAACAAACATGTCAGAATGAGATACAGGGAGCCAGGCTCTCGCGGCTCTTCCTGGAATTCCCATCCAAATGGCAACCCCAGGCCTCTGAGCATGCGCCCCACCCATGACCTTCCTCACCTGTCCCTGTGGAAGTGTCACTGATGGCACCAAGATCACAGGGTCAGGGGCCCAACAGGTCACTTCCCCACCTAGGGAGCAACTTCTCTCCTGGTCATGCTGCTTGTCAGGGTGCTAACTCATTCCTCTGAAATATTTCTAAATCAATAGGTCAATTAGGAACGGGGCCGTTCCTAGTAAATTTCCATGGAAGCAGACAGTTGTTTAAAATTTCCTTGAATACCATAGTCAGCAGTTCATAAGTCACACTGCTTACAAAACGAGCCCAGTAAGGTATTGTTCTCCACTGGAAAGCTTGGACTTTAGAGCTGGCTCACCAAGACACATCCTGTTATTGCTAATGGATAATGCATGCATGCGACCTTGCAGTGTGAGGGGACGTGGGGTAGCCTTCTTCACATGAGCACTCCCGACATGTCTAGACCATATACCTCAGGAGGGACAAGTGCTGTGGTCTGTTTACCAGTGCTCCCCCCTGGAGGCCAGTGACACCATTCAACTCCGACAGCCAGAAGTGTCAGAGACAGCACTGGCTGGCCCATGTCGAGAACTGTTTATTGTAGATGAACAAGGCAACCCCATGGTGCAGAAAGAGACACAACGTATGGAGTGGCTCCCTGGGTTCTGAGCACACCCAGGTGGACAGTTAGGACGCCATTGTCCTCAAGTACAATCACAGGAACTCTACAGCTCGAGTGCCAAGACATTCTTTAATGAGCTCTGCTACCAACATGCCTGAGTGACTAATTATAAACCAGGTCTTCCACCTCATGGCATGGAATCTTTCAAAGTATTGATCAAGTTTGATCAAATCACAGAGGTAATTCACCCCAGGTGACCGTGTCACTGTCTTCTGTGTCTAGGTGGATGGAAGTGATCCGAAGTGCCACCAGCTCAGCCTCTCGGGCCCACATCATGAGTCACAAAGAATCCCACCTCTATTGATGGCTGGACACACTCCACTGTCCCAGCCATGGCTGCTTTCTTGGAAGACGTCGACCTTCTGCATAATGAAGCCTAGCAAAGTTGACCTGTCTGGTCAGGATGAGGCTCTGCAGCAGCCCGGGCAGCTCCCCCTGCAGGCATCTCCTAACCTTGTCTTCTCCACTCTTAGTCTCGTTGGAACGGACAGCCTCCCCCAAGGTCTAGGGGGCTTTGTCTTGCCATTCTCATGGGGGTCTTTAGCTTGTGCCAGTATTGAAGCATTGTCACTGAGTGTGCCAAATGACAGTCTCCCATCACCCTAAACGCAGCACACACACATCTGCTCAACTGAAGACAGGGAAAGTTACTCTTTTTTATTGTCACTTGCAGGCTGCTGTTTTCAAAAATGGATTTTCCAGTGTTCACAACATATGGCGCAGTCTTAAGCAAATGAGATCATTTTCAGATTTCATGTTTTTCAATCTTTCTACTTTTATAACAGGACTTTCGTAGAACCGTCTCCTCCATGAGCAATTGCAGCGCACTCCACCCCGCTCAGGGCTTTGCTCCATGACTGGTCTCCAACCTTTCTCAGTGGAAGTTGACCAAATTGTTTGTGATTCCTACTTACAAACTGTAGTGCGGTTGTTTTCTGTCAAGAGAAGCAGAAATCCAGTGCAATACCTGGACCGTCACTGTCCTGTACGTGGTGTGTACAGTGGGGGGGCTCTTAGGCCGTGGTGTTTTGCTGTCTGTCTCACAAGCATGAGACACTGTATGTCGTCGACTGGGGCCATTTGTGCTGTTACATTATGGGGCATTGAGCGAGCTTCAGAGAGAGAAGCACTGTATGGTAATGGTACGTAGTCACAGCCCCCGTGATTGGACCCTGCACATTCTCTAGTAGTATCTATTGTGCCTGTCTTCAAAACAAGTCTTTTTCCTTATTACACTTATTCTTTCTGGGCATGGGGTACAGACAGGATTGATAGTGCAGATCCTGGACAGACTCCTATGGGAACACCACCTGAGCCCCAGTGGAAGCACTTGCTTGTTCTCTATCTAAGGCAACCAGGTGGCTGCTGTGCCCTGTCATGTTCTTGAGCTCTTTGCAAGTCAGCCACTTCAGCACAGTCCTCTCCCAGCACCCTATATATACACCCCAGTAGGGAATGCCTATTTACCCGAGAATCAGAGACCCCCACCAACGTTGTGAAGTGGCTGGTGTCCATGATTCACAGATGGATGAGGAGTTTGAGATGTGTTAATCATTTGCCTTACAATATGTACCAGATGGTTCTAAAGTACTAACAAAAGGGAATAAAAATACCTCACGCCACATCCAGCATACCTAAGTTTGAAGGCAAAACTACCACCGTGACCCTTTGCCTTGTATTTGTGTGGTGGGGGCTGGGGCTGGGTGGATATGAGGGGAAAGGACACTCTGGCAAGCTAGGTGCTGGGAAGATAGAACATTCTAGTGTGTTGGTACAAAGGCATGGCCAGCAAACTAGCACCCAGCTGTCCTAGCACTTGGGAGGCAGAGGCAGGTGGATCTCTGTGAGTTCAAGTCCACCCTGGTCTATATAGTGAGCTCCAGGCCAGCTGGGAATAAAGGGAGAACAATCCAGCACCCACGTGAGAAGGGGCAACGTGGTGGTAGCCTATCTTCCCCTGAAGAAGAGCCTGGGACCAAGCTCCCAGAGGCCTCTGTCAGTCACCCAAGGGAGGCCTGCAGTCACCAAGCAGCCATTGTAGCAGAAATCACTAAAGAGCCAGAGACAAATGGCTGAACAATTCTGATCCGTCTGCTGGACACTTCTGAACTGCATGTAGCTGCAGAGGAAAATTGAAAGTGGGTAACCAAGTCCACTCCCAAGCTGCCAGAAGAGACAGATATATTCCTAATATAAGACACACAAAAATTATTTTGAGAGCTTTATTGACCCTTGTATGACAGTACAAGTGCTCAGGAACTCTCTCTAGAGTGCCCTCCGCCTTCATATTTTATAGCAGAAACACAGAAGCCAGGTTTTTAAGAAATATAAAAATGCATATAAACTGATCACAGGTTTTGCCAAAGGAAGGGGCAAAACACTACATAAAGAACCAACCAGACACTTAACAAGAGCAACTCAAGGATAAAACTGTTGACTTTGGAGAGCAGGTAGCACTAGGTTCCATCAAGAGAGCCCAGCCGCTAGGTAGCCAAGATCTCCTAAGTCACACTGGGTGTCAGTCACCCCAGAACAGACCAACATCTTAAAAAGCATAATGGTGGCACTTGCAGGGCTGAGACAGGAAGACCTGAGTCCCAGGCCACATGATGACACAACCTGTCACAACACCAAAAGGCATAAATCAAGAGCCAAGTGGTCAGCCCCACACCACCAGGCTGTGCCCCACCGTCCCATACTGGCTGCATGGTCACAGGCTCCGAGCCTGTGAGCTGTGAACGGCTCAAGCCTGGCATTGTGGGCCTTCAGAGTGACAGCAAATGGTTCTCAGCGGCCTGTACTGGGAGGCAGGTGCCAACTGTGACTCTAGAACCTGGCCCCACTTTTAATAAAGGATGAGAAATGGACGCCCAAATGCCAGCTTGCCTGGCTAAACAATGCGCCCTCAGAAACATTTCCATTGGTTTTGTACTTACAGAAACTAACTTCCCAGAAGAGACTTTATACTGAAGTATAAACTGCCAACCCCCACTTCCCCCAGGAAGCCTCCAATAAATTCCCAAAGAATCATTTGTTGTTTTTACCAGGAGATGGGAACTGCATTGTAGTGTAATGACTACAAAGAATGTGCCAAGTCACACCTACATGCTTAATCACAATTGCTAGTATTTAAGATCATCAAATTCACAGGCTGAAGGTGTAGCTCAGCAGTAAAGTACTTACCTAGCAGGCACAAAGTCATGGGTTCAGCTCCAAGTACCACACAAAGAAGATTGACTTCAACATCAAAAGTCAAGACCTCATTGTCCACCTGTAAATCTGAAGAGCTCTATCCATCAGAAAAGCCAATGTCCCTACAGGCCTGCTCTGTAAACTAAACACTTGGCATACTCCAGGGAACACAGATTCGCTGGTCTGAGTGACTTTCTCCTGCAACAGAACTGACCTTTGGTTTATGCATCAAGCCTCAGACAGGAAACACACAGTGCTCAGAGTACACTAGAAACACAACATTCTCCAACTTTGTCCAAGGAACAGTCTTAACTGTAAAATTACATGGTAACAGCTGCAGTTCTATTTTCTCTAACCCAAATCTACTTCTGATAAAATAGAACAATTCAATAGTCTTAAAAAAAACCGTCTTCCTGAAGATTCGCCACTCTTACAAGACAATAATTAGCATCAACATACAGAAAAACACTATATGTATCTGAACAAAAACAGTCAAGAATTATTGTAGAAGCCCCCACCCTATCAAACAATGTCTTACATTAAAAAAAAAACCTTAGGGCTGGAGAGATGGCCTAGCGGTTAAGAGCGCCGACCGCTCTTACAGAGGACCCGGGTTCGATCCCCAGCACCCACATGGCGGCTGAGAACCGTCTGAAACTCCAATTCCAGGAGAACTCCAGTTCCAGGGGAATCCGAGACCCTCTTCTGACCTCCGCGGCATTGCACGACACGGGTGCACAGACTTGCATGCAGACAGTACATTCATACACATACAGAAATAAATAAAATGCCGGGCGTGGTGGCACACGCCTTTAAAAAAAATAAAAATAAAAAATAAAAAAAATAAAAAAAATAAAAAAAACCTTAACATCCTGGCTGACAGACTCGGCTTCTTAGAACTGAAACCACCCATTTACAGTCCCCAGCAAGAGGTTTAGTAGTCTCACAAACTGCAATCTTCTGCATCCTCTCGACAACCAGCCACACAAATTGCATAGGGAGCTGACCTGGACATTCAGCTTTTTGACAGTCTGGGCACTTTTCGCTGGAGTCCTACAGTGGCCACACGCTTACACAACCACACATGCATACAGAGCGGGTGCCCCATCCGCTCTGTAGAGCCATGTTTCAAGAAGAGTATGCAAAATGAGTGAATTATAAAATTTATTCATGTAAGCATTCAGACACTTTGAGGTGGGAAAGACGATATGCAGATTCCACTACGTGGTGCGATGGAAAAGGGCTGGGAAGGATGGTGCGCTGGTGCGGCCCAGCAGTGGCACAATTCAACAAAGGTTAGATGAGAGTGCTTCATCTGGGAGAAACTTAAAATAATAATTTAAAGCTTCATGAGACAAGATATGTTCCAATTTAACACACTAAGAAATAGTACCATCAATGAAAAAGGAAATCAACTCTTAAGTGTACCAAAAAGGGTTCTAGGGAAAATGAGGAAAATTTGCATTTGTCGAGGTACAAATAGGAGTGTTCCACAAGAGGGGCATTAATTATTATTAATGGCAGACCCTGCAAATACAAAATAAAATCCAAATCACTGGTCACGTAATTCAAAATTTACATGTAATAAAGGCAAGGCAATAAACTCAAGTTATGGCCTGTCAAATATTTACTCCACAGACATTATCTACAGAAGCACTTGGCCAATTTGTACACAGTGATTCCTTATGCACGCCAAAAGGGTTTCTGTAAAAAGGATGCTATATACAAATCTGTACACCGATCCAGAGCGGTTCTCCATCTCCCGGGGGGAGCTGTCAATGTAAAGCAGGATACCTGAGGTTTCATGTCTTCAGTTGCCTTATCACAATCCCAAATATACATGTCAGGGTTTTTTTGTGTTTAAAGATACTTTCCTTGAGTATGGTTAAAATTAAAAATAATAAAAAAATAAAATAATTACTTGAAGGAGCAGACCCTCCCCACCCCATCTGAAAGACTTCATCTGGCTGTGGCCCAGGGAGGACTGTGTGTCCCTGGACGGCTGTGTGTCCCTGGACAGGGGACGGCGGCTCTGAGGGAATGGCCCCTCGGTGGCGCCTCTTCCACAGAGTCGGCAAAGGCTCTCAGTCGACTTTTAAAAAGAAGGAAGATGATGAAGAAGAAAGGAAACCAAAACTCCAAATGCCAAAGGAATCTCAGTGAGCTGAAGTTCCTCCACCACTCAGAGAATATCTAGGGAAAAGCAGAAAGAGAAACAAGTCAATAAACATTTCTAACACCAGTGCAAATTTCAAATAACTAAAATCATACATCTTGGGGCTGGAGAGATGGCCTAGCGGTTAAGAGCACCAACTGCTCTTGCAGAGGACCCGGGTTCGATCCCCAGCACCCACATGGCGGCCGAGAACCGTCTGTAACTCCAATTCCAGGAGAACTCCAGTTCCAGGGGAATCCGACACCCTCTTCTGACCTCCGCGGCATTGCACAACACGGGTGCACAAACCTACATGCAGACAGTACATTCAAACACATATGAAAATAAACTTAAAAAATAAATCATACATCTTTATACAAGCTTCACATTATTTTTTAAAAAATCAGTGAAATATGAACCAACAGGTTAACAGATTTGTTATATATAGAGAGAGCCCATAATGATTAAGAAAATCATGGTTCTAACACAAAAACTTCACAATACATAAAAAGTGACACTACGCTCAGCCTTCCTGGGGAAGAGATGGAACTAGGACAGCGAACGATGCTAGGATCAACTTGGGTCATATGCCTCAGTTGCATGTGACTGGCTAGCCACCAACCCCCCAAATCTACCTGTCTCTATACCCCTCTTTCCTTCTCTCTCCCTCCCCCTTTCATCCCCCTCCCAAAAGAGCACTGGGGTTACAGACATGCACTGCCCCACACATTTCTGTGTATGCTGGGTATACAAGCTCTGGGGATCTGCTTGTGCACCAAGCACTCTACCCACTGAGCCATCTCTCTAGCCCAACCGACTTCTGAAAACTAAAGATAACCAAGCAAACAGTAAGAGCCCAGGTACATACCCATCTGTTAATGTGAGCCCAAGTACAAGCGATCCTTCTGAACATGAATAGACCTGTATCTGGGCACTCCACCTCCAGCATGGTCCAGAAACAAAGCCCAAGGGGGCACCATGTGTTTCCATGAGAATGGTCACCAGGACCTTTTACAGTTATAATTCTGAAACGATTTTGGTGCTTTAAAGCACAGAATTATGCAAATAAAGAAGAAATTTAAAACTGCATGCAAATACTAAAAATATATCTGTATGTAAATTCCTTGTCAAAAATATTATTAAAAAGTAGTCAAATGAGCTCTGTAAGCTGCAGGTACTTAAAGCATGTAACCTCAGAAGGCTCTGTAAACTGCAGGTACTTAGAGCATGTAACCTCAGAAGGCCCTGTAAGCTGCAGGTACTTAGAGCATGTAACCTCAGAAGGTCCTGTGTAAAAACAAGGACGGTAATGATAAGCTGCAAGAGGACAGGTAGGCTGGGCGTGGTGGCGCACGTCTTTAATTCCAGCACTTGGGAGGCAGAGGCAGGCGGATCTGTGTGAGTTCAAGGCCAGCTTGGTCTACAGAGTGAGTTTCAGACCAGCTGGGGCTAAGACAGGTATAATTTCTGTTCTCCAAAAATCCTAGACTGTTGTCTTGCTTCAGAATGGTCAGAGGTATGAACGTCATGGTCAAGATTCTCTCTACCAGTCAAGTGTCAAGAACTACAAATGGCTCATCATGGTTGGAGCTGACCCTTTGGTGAGGGATGATCTGATCTTATTGGAGGATCCAAACGGCAATTCAAACCAGACAGGAAGGCTCTGAAAATGCTTTAGACGAAAGTCAGTTCTTCTGAGGTGACTCTCATTGAGACTACACAGCTGGTAGAAAACTGGGAAGAAGCTCAACTAATAGCTACTGGTTTCGCATCCTGTAGCTGGTGGGCCTTCAGGAACCCCCGAGGGAGAATGGAAGGCCATACAGGAGGTGTTCAAATATGTTATTAAAATTAATTTTGTTTGTTTCTACTTCTTTAATATAGATTCTGAGAAATTTAAAGTCTTGTGAAGAGGGCTAGGAACATGCTAAGTGGCAGACCAAGGGCTCAAGCCCAGCACCACAAACATCCACCCATCCCAAAAAAATAAGAGGTAGAGATTCTCAAAACACTACCTTTCAATGTTAACACCCAAAGAATTCATAATCATTGGGGGCCAGCAAGACAGATCAGTAGGTAGGGGCGCGTGCTGTGTAAACCTGGCAACTTGAGTTTGATCCCCGGAATCCATAAGGGTAGGAATCCATACCCATAAGGGTAGGAAAGAACGAACTCTACACAGTTGTTCTCTGGCTTCCACACGTGCACTATGGCACATATATGACCACACTTCCACATATAATAAGATAAATAAGCAAAAGTCTACCCTTAGATCCCTTTACATTTTTATTAGATAGAGCTGGAAGATCAGATGCATCAGTAAGAACATAATGTGGGGGGGGGGTCCCCAGAACTGGGAAACAGATCAATTAGGTGTGCACACACCACACCCCCTGTGCCTGGGCTACTAGGGAAATAAGTCATACAAATCAACCACTCATGACAACTTCAGGGAACTCTTGACCACGTGGAAAGTACAACTCCTGAAGGTAACACAAAGCTGGTGTAGTGATCTACTCCCGACTTACCTGGAGGCGGAGGCAAGAGGGCCAGGAGTTTGAAGACTAAATGGCTAACAGTAGGACCTCAATTAGAAAACGCAGGCCAGTGAGACAGCTCAGGGGGTGAAAGCACTGCTACGTACACCTGCTGACCTGAGCTCGGTCCTGCAATCCCACAGGGGGCAGGATAGAATCAGCTCCTAAGAGTTGTCCTCTGACCTCTGCACATGGATATACGTGTACAGTACGCATGCACGCACGCACGCACGCACACTACAAAAGTAAAAAAGAAAAAAAAACAAAACCCCAAGATACTAACATACCCACAGTTTCTGGGTTTAGTTTTTTATCTACTTTATTGTAAGGCTTTTTGAAGTACACAAATCAAAACCTCAATGATCTGCTGGAACTAGCATATGGCTGCTTTAAGGCTCTACTTCCCCTCCTCTCTGTAACATGTCATATTGCTATTAGTATAAAATCAGGGGTAGGAGGAGATCACTTAAAATGATCATTGCCTCCTTCACGAGCTTCACACTGAAGGCAGCCAAGCAAACCATTTTCATTTTTTATCCCAACCTTTAAGTTAGCCTCCTGAACATGGAGGCTGTGTGGCCAAAGCCACCAGATGGACAGAAGCTCTCTCAGACCAGGGTATATACAGGCCTGTGTAGGCAAGGCTTCTGGACGTGGTTCACAACCACTAAGGAAAAAAACAGCCTGTCCATTCTCAGAATCTAATACACCAAAGCCTCTTGTGTCAAGACACCGGGCTTGCAATCTAAAAGCCAGCAAGCAGTGACCGGGGCTCTAGTTCTCTTATTCCTACTGGTCTGCATGATCTAGAACAAGCTTTCTCTGACGGGGGTGTGATTAAAGCCCACAGCCTGGGAAACAACAGAACAGACCGAGAATAAGCACTCAAGAATTCTCACCCTCAGTGCAAGTAGCCAGCACCACAGGCACCCCTCCAGCACCCCGTTTTCAGCCAAGAGCCCAGAGGCAGTTTACCTCTGCAGCCGCTGGACAAGCTGGGCCACCATGGTGTCGGAGATCCCCGGGCAGGCCTCTTCCGCCAAGTAGATGGCTCCTCGCAGCTCCTCTATGGACCCCAGGTTCCCACCACATGCCTGGCTCTTCTCTTTCAGCTGAAAAGGCACACAGGAAGAGCAGTGACAACATGTGCACAGATCCAGACAGTCCTCACTCCAGGGAACAACACAGAAACCCTGACACCACACTAGAACCAACAGGGTCTGGGCAACAGCCTCCTCAGTGGCTGCTGTGTCACTCTGGGTCCTCATCTTGGGTCTCTGAGAACAGCATGTTCACACAGGATGACGGCTGGGCCCAAGCCTGACTTCTCCCAGCCAGACTAACCAACTTCCACCTTCTCCCAACAGGGCTCCAGTTGGTGCACCAGTTCTTTCTTTCTACCACAGCCTAAATCTCATCCCAGAAAAGTGATGTGAGTGCCTACCACACACTCCTCTGCTTTTCCCAGACAGCTGCGGGGTGGGGTGGGGGGGTCGGGGGTCCACCAGGGCTCAGCTCCTGATGGTCATGGGTTGGATATAATATAACACTCAAGCTCATAGTTGTTTGGGTCCAGACTATTATCAAAATATTCTTCATGGAAATTTGCACCAATCCTGCATCCTGGGGCTCCATAGCACCCCTCCTAAATAACAATTGCATCTTCAGGTACCTCCCAGGTTTGAAGGTCAATTCTAAGACTGTCTCAGAGGCACCCAGGGACACAAGAGCCACCCAGACCAAGGCTGAGCCCAGCACCTTCTAGAAGAGGCTCCGGGTGGCAGCTGCAGAAGTGACCTACACCAGTAAGTCCTCAGGGTCTCTTGCTTCCATTTCTTTACAATGTATTTTAGAAAACATTTAAGTTTGGCTCTGCAGTGTTACAGACAAGGCTGTGACTGACAAACCACCATCTTCCTAAAAGCACCTTGCCCTGCTCCAAAGCACCGATGGAAGTACTGGCTAGCCATGGCTGACCTGGGAGGCTGCCACAGATAAGAGAACACAGTTACACTTGTTTGTCAGGCTACAACACAGATGACCTTGAGCAAGCACATTTGCTAGCACTCCCCGTTACTTCCTACAGCACAGGATTTATAAAGTCCCAAGAGAGTAATCTGCAATCATTGCTCCTCCCGAACCATCTGAGCCATCCCTGTGTTTCTCAAAGCAGGATCAAGGAAGGGTGAAGAGAGGCCCTCCCCTCTCCAGGGACTCTGCTGCGCTGGATGGGCTCTATTCGCCACTCACGTGACTGATCACCCTAGGTGCACAGCAGAGAACAGCGATGGCATACCAACATCCTCGTCATAAACGTCCTCTGTACCGGCGTATGGCAATCATCTTTGGTGAACTCTAATGACTACCATTTAAACTCAGGTGTTGAATGCTGAACTCTGGTTACCAACTATGATCCCTAACCAAAGCACGTGCTGGGAAAGATGTCAGTGAAGCTGACTTCTTGATTCTCCAGAATTCATTCCCGATAGGTATAAAAATTGGTTTAAAGCTGGGCGAGGTGGGTGGATCTCTGTGAGTTCAAGGCCAGGCTGGTCTACAGAGCGAGCTCCAGGACAGCTGGTACTAAAAGGGAGACCCTGCCTCAAAAATACCAAAAAAAAGGAAAAAACAAACAAACGAACAAAAAAAAAAATTGGTTTTAGGGGCCGGGTGTGGTTGCATATGCCTTTAATCTACCTGGACCTCTTGAGTTCCAGGCCCGCCTGGTCTACAGAGTGAGCTCCAGGCCAGCTGGGGCTATAAGGAAATCCTGTCTCAAAAAGGACCAAAAAAATAAGAAGAAAAAAAGAGGAAGAGAAAAATAATAATTTCAACAGTTTAAGCCCAATAACGCCCAACAGCGTCTGACAAAGGAGGAAATCCATGTCGCTTTCCCTAGTCACCGTTCGGCTTATGAAAGGAAGGCTGGCACCCAGGGTCTGTGGCTCACCATGCACACAATGCGGACGTGCCGGGCCTGCCCACGCCAGCTGTTTTAATGCCCCCAACTTGTACTGGCAGTGGCCCCGTGAGAGGACAGTCCCACTCCCTTCCTCCTCCCTCCTCAGGCAGCCAGGCTCTTACCTCTGCAAACAGAGGAGAAATCACTGTGGATAAGCACTGAGAAAAAGGCCTCTTTGGAATGGCTTTCACCTTGGGGAAGAGAAGAAAAGGCTATCAGGAACAGGCAAGGGCGGACTGGGCGATGCTCCCGTCAGCTTCACATCTCTTCAGCCTCCCTCGAGGAGTGCTCCCTGCTCACTGTATCTCTGAGTGACTTGGTCTTATAGGCCCCACCCCTGTAGCTGGGAAGCCATGTGGCACTGCTCCAAGATGCCAGGCATGAATCTGGATGCCACCACACTAAGGTGCCCCTGTGCTATGGGCAGCACTTGGCTGGGGAGACCTGGGAGGCACATGTTCTAAGTGGCCACTGTACAAGAGACTCATTTCCTCTGTTCCCAACCTCTGTAAACTCAGACGTCGCTTAACCTAACTCATCAGAACAGGCCTACAGGGCCACGGGAATACCACTGGTCCACGATGCCTGACAGAAACCAGTGTGCTTTAAAGTCATCTACACACCTTTGTAAATGGAAGTGGGCATAAAATTAGCTCACCAAAATTAAGTTTTCTAGAAGCACCAAAAACAATACATCTTCATAAGAGCCTTAAATAAAACTACCATAAAATTAAGGTATTTTATATGACTAATTGCAACATGCAATCAGACACAGCTCTGTAAAGAGAACCATAAAGTCATTTCACATGTAAAACTTTACCCTTGGGTACAATTCTATCTTGTGGCAAAGGGTCAGGAAACCCTAGGAGCACAAAGTGAGTGGGTGGGACATGGGGCACAACTCAGACACGAGCATGAAGACGCTGGGTCTGAATCTTCAGATGGTCAGACAGAACTAAGTCTCTTGATCAGAGGGACAGCACATCCACTGCACAGCAGGCTGTTCGTGAAAACGCCTCCAGGGAGCCGCTAGCCGAGCAGCGGCGCTGAAGCACAACCACTGGGCCTTGTTTGTTTTGGATTTAAAAAAACCTTTGTTTTATGTATATGACTGTTTTGCTTGCATGCGTGTAAGCGCAACATATCATGCAATGCTCACGGAGGTCAGACGACAGTGTCTGAACCCCCAGAACTATAGTTACAGTAGCTGTAAGCTGCCATGTGGGAGCTGGGAACTGAAACGTGGGTCTCCTACAGGAGTGGCTACTGCTGTTAAATGCTGAACCATCTCAGCAAGCCCCTGTACCTTATTTCTTTCCAAATCTGATAGCTGAAGAGTTCCATTCTCCAGATTCTTGGGATCCTTTTCCCGGATTGTGAAGATCCAGTCCCCAGAGTCGCTGCCTCCGGACGCCTGGCCATCTGTTTCCCTTGAGACAGAATTCCACCAAGTTCACCGATGCTGGCCAGGCTACGGTCTGGGCACCTGTGCTGCTCAGCCCTCCATCACCCCAACTCCACAGCCATGCCACATGTCCCAGTCACACTCTTGCTAGCCGCCCCAGGGATTTCCCAAAGGTGTACTGCCTGCTCCGTTGCAGAGAAGACCAGACTGTGGCTCCTGGGTTGGCCTCCTCACTGGCATTCACAGCCACCTCTCCTCCGCAGCCTCCTCACTGGCATTCACAGCCACACCTCTCCTGAGACCCACCTGCTGTTCCTCTGCCAGCCTCTCTCAGGCCTCAATTTCTTTCCTTGGATCCTTTCTTTGCCTGGCCTGAAAGCATGCACCGTGCTGCTCCCAGGCGAATCCCATCTCAGGCAGGACTGTTCTTGAATGCCATCTCCACTCACTGGCTCCATCTGTCACTTTCCGCCAGCTCCAACACCCTCTTGTGAGCCCATGCACTACCACCAAGACCCCAGTCCTCCATCATATACTGCTCAATAAGGTGCCTGTCTCCCTGCTGAACCCTCAGCAGCAGTGACTCAATGACGTGATAGCTGCCCTCTGCCTCCATCCTCTCCCAGCTTTGCTGTGTCTCACGCCCAGGTTCGAGTTGATGTCAACATAGCTTCCTAGGAGCTCATCCTAGGCTCCACCCTCTTCCCTGAGGCACACACGACCTGACTCTGCTCTCAGGGCTCCAGTTCAACAGCCTTTTAGATAGCAGGGGCCAGCAGTCTGTACCTCTGCCTAGTTATCTGGCCTAAGCATCACCCAGACATCCCATCAGCAGCTCAAACTACTACAACATGGCCCACATCAAACCCTGCTTATCATTTCACCATCATCACCCACCATGCTGCTAAAACCAGCATACCTTCCCTCCTTTCCCCAAAGAGTTTACTGGGGGCTGAACATAGGGCCTCCCACACACTAGCTAAATGCTAAGCAGCAATCTCAGCCCCTTTTTTTGAGACAGGGTGTCATTAAGTTGCCCAGGCAAAGTCTTGAACTTGTTCTCCTGCTCAGCCTCTCCAGTTGCTGAGATTACAGGTGTGGCCACCTTCACCCAGATCTGTCCCCACATCCCAGCTCTCCAACCCTCCTCCATTATCCACCTCCACCCAGATCTTCTCCCACATCCCAGCTCTCCAACCCTCCTCCATTATCCACCTCCACCCAGATCTGCTCCCACATCCCAGCTCTCCAACCCTCCTCCATTATCCACCTCCACCCAGATCTGCTCCCACATCCCAGCTCTCCAACCCTCCTCCATTGTCCACCTCCACCCAGATCTGCTCCCACATCCCAGCTCTCCAACCCTCCTCCATTGTCCACCTCCACCCAGATCTGCCCCCACATCCCAGCTCTCCAACCCTCCTCCACTGTCCACCTCCACCCAGATCTGCCGCCATATCCCAGCTCTCCAACCCTCCTCCATTATCCACCTCCACGCAGATCTGTCCCCACATCCCAGCTCTCCAACCCTCCTCCATTGTCCACCTCCACCCAGATCTGCTCCCACATCCCAGCTCTCCAACCCTCCTCCATTGTCCACCTCCACCCAGATCTGCTCCCACATCCCAGCTCTCCAACCCTCCTCCATTGTCCACCTCCACCCAGATCTGCCCCCACATCCCAGCTCTCCAACCCTCCTCCACTGTCCACCTCCACCCAGATCTGCCCCCACATCCCAGCTCTCCAACCCTCCTCCATTGTCCACCTTCACCCAGATCTGCTCCCACATCCCAGCTCTCCAACCCTCCTCCATTGTCCACCTCCACCCAGATCTGCTCCCACATCCCAGCTCTCCAACCCTCCTCCATTGTCCACCTCCACCCAGATCTGCCCCCACATCCCAGCTCTCCAACCCTCCTCCACTGTCCACCTCCACCCAGATCTGCCGCCATATCCCAGCTCTCCAACCCTCCTCCATTATCCACCTCCACGCAGATCTGTCCCCACATCCCAGCTCTCCAACCCTCCTCCATTGTCCACCTCCACCCAGATCTGCTCCCACATCCCAGCTCTCCAACCCTCCTCCATTGTCCACCTCCACCCAGATCTGCTCCCACATCCCAGCTCTCCAACCCTCCTCCATTGTCCACCTCCACCCAGATCTGCTCCCACATCCCAGCTCTCCAACCCTCCTCCACTGTCCACCTCCACCCAGATCTGCCGCCATATCCCAGCTCTCCAACCCTCCTCCATTATCCACCTCCACGCAGATCTGTCCCCACATCCCAGCTCTCCAACCCTCCTGCATTGTCCACCTCCACCCAGATCTGCTCCCACATCCCAGCTCTCCAATCCTTCTCCATTGTCCACCTCCACCCAGATCTGCCGCCATATCCCAGCTCTCCAACCCTTCTCCATTGTCCACCTCCACCCAGATCTGCTCCCACATCCCAGCTCTCCAACCCTCCTCCACTGTCCACCTCCACCCAGATCTGCTCCCACATCCCAGGTCTCCAACCCTCCTCCATTGTCCACCTTCACCCAGGTCTGCTCCCACATCCCAGCTCTCCAGCCCTCCTCCATTCTCCATCTTTACCCACACTACCCCCCCCCCAACTTTCAGCATCATTGTCTTAATAACCTCTGGGGTCAGAGGTCTTGACCTTGACTATAAAACAGTAACCTGGAGACCTTGGGGGGCACCCTGGGTCCATCCCAGCAGCTTTCAGCCCGCTGTCCTGGCAAGGAGACTGTGCTGGTCTCTGGCCTGGCTGTGCCTGACACTAGACCAGGACTCTTAGCCTCTGGTACCTCCTTTCTCTCAGGTCACAGCTGAGCCATCCTCCTCCTGCCGCCTACTCGGAGGGTGCAGGCCCTTTGCACTTCAGCCAACAGAAGCTGGGTGCTGAGCTGGGCACAGCATTCAGTGAGCTCCTTTCCCACAGAGCTCGCCAGCACTGAGATGTCACAAAAGCATTCCTTCATTTCTTTTTAAAGCTACACACAAGGATTTTATGTGGTTAGTACTTTAAAGAGCAGGACATATAATGAAAAAAAGAAGCCAGGTCATATAATCCCTGTGTGTGGTTCTATTACACAGATGTCACCCAAACTCCACTTGCAGCACACAGGGCTTAAGAATCCACACAAGCCCATGAGTTGTATAACACAAAAATCACTGTCAACCAAGAGGACTAGGGACACGGCTCAGAGGGACAGCATATGTGAGACACTAGCTTTAAATCCCCAGTCTGTCTCTCTCTGTCTGTCTCTCTCTCTCTCTCTCTCTCTCTCTCTCTCACACACACACACACACACACACTCTCTCTCTCTCTCACACGCGCACCCATAAGCAGCAGCAAGAACCAGATATCACATGGCCTGCTAGCTCAGCTGAGCAGCTTACACATCCGAGTCCTCGGAGCTGGAGTCCTCGTGGCTCTGCTCCGCCTTCCACCTCTTGTACCTGTCGATGAGCTCAGTCAAGTAGGACGTTTTCTTTGCATTTCGGATTATAAACTTATGCTTCAATAGTTCCTTGGCAGTGGGTCTCTAGAAAACAGACATGTGACCAAATAGTTATGAGAGGAAGTTTATTCTTAATTCTCCTCTATTCTACTTGAACGGACAGATTCTGAATTAAAATACTAGACTGCACTATTCAGCAACACTGGGTTCTGCTTCAAAGCTTACTTCTCCCTCTGGCTTATCTAAAATGAATCACTCTATACCCATGCCTGGGGATCACAGGCATGGGGGAGCATGACACTGAGTTTCCAAGCAAGAGAACTCACCAAATAATTACGCAAAGAACTACACAAGGATTAAGAGAGCCTATCTCCTGGTTTTACAAAGTACCTCATGGAAGATGTTGTCGAAGGGAAACAAATGTTCTATGACTATTAATCTCCTACATTGCTAGGCTAATACTCAAAAATATAATAAAATGAATTTATTAACTCAGACTCACCTAAAGAAGCTGGGGTAACCCAGTCCTCATAGACCAGAGCCTGATGGGTTTCCCTCAGTCAACAGCTCTCCACCTGATGACTGGACCAACAGCTTGACTCCCATGTGGGCATGGCACAGCCCTAACTGAAGGCACACTGCAAATTCAGTCATGACTTTGGCCTTGAGGACATCAAATCCATCAGTAGATGGATTTTGTTCTAGTAGGAACAAAGGTCCCCGAATCCCACAGCAGACCAAACGGGGACAGACGGTAGAAGAGATGCCAGACAGGCACATCGGAGCTCTATCTGCTAATGAACTGATACCGTGAGAACCCACATGGTCCTGGTGATCTCTCTCCACTGACTGTGACACTCCAAAACATTCCAAGTGCCCATATTGTCAACTGTGTAGCCTCTGGGGGCGAAGCAGGGTAGAAGGGTAGGAACATCCTGGAAATAAACAGTACTATCCATGTTTTAGGGGAAGATGTGCACATATATGGGTGTCCCTTCCTGGGTACTGGTGGACTCTCTACTGTGCCTCCACAATATAAAATTCAGAGGGCCTGGCTGGCACGTAGGGCCACACGTGACCCGATCCCCGAGCAGGAGCGACATGCTGACATCAGCTTGACGTCCCTGGTGATACCTGGAAAACGCTGCCCTCCTCCATTCAATCCCTTTACCAGAACTGACACCATATTAAGAACCTATACTACTCTTGCGCCGGGCGTGGTGGCGCACGCCTTTAATCCTAGCACTCGGGAGGCAGAGGCAGGCGGATCTTTGTGAGTTCAAGGCCAGCCTGGTCTACAGAGTAAGTTCCAGGACAGCTGAGACTACAGGGAGACCCTGTCTCAAAAAGACAAAAAAAAAAAAAAAAAAAAAAAAAAAAAAAAAAAGAACCTATACTACTCTTGCAAAATTCATTCATCCTTTCCCACTCATTTCCAGATATGGGTTCATGGGGGACCCTCAATGTATATTCTTCTGGCTCAATGAAATATGGACCCCTACCCATGAAGAAAAGAAAAAAAAAGAACCCTCAGGAACAAAATAAGGACTCCACCAAAATGCAGGCTGCTTTCAAATAAATGTCATAATTCAGAGAGAAAAATGAGAAAAAAGTTAGTAGCTAGTGCCACTGCTGATTAAACCTAGAGACAGGAAGAGGGCGGAGAAGGAACCGGTCCTGGTTCATTTACATCTTAATTGCTTTCTGTTTCCTAGCGCATGACAAGTAGAAGCTGAACACATTTACTTCCATTATATTTTGGGCAAGCCTTTGCCATTACTAAAACCACTTTCGAGTTATACAGCCTAACCTTTCTCTACAAATATTAAAAACTGATTATTCTACCTCCAATACTAAGAACATTCTTCCGGTTCGATGAGGTAGGAAATGCTAGAAAATCTAAAATATTTGTCTCTTAAATCCCTAAAAGGTAAAATGAAAATAAGGGTATTTGTAACTCGAACAAATCAAACTCATCTGGAGATACACGAAATATGAAGGCAGCGGATAAGGTGCTCAAAGAAACCCCAACAGGATGGTCCAGACCACGTTGAAGCCCCAAAGAGACGCAGACTCACAAAGCTCGGCTCCTTATTCAGACAGGCCTCCACAAACTCCTTGAGGGGTTTGCTGTAGTTTCCTTCCAGAGTAGGGGGGTTGTTCTTTGGAATGAGGAATAGGACCTTCATGGGGTGCAGCTCAGAATGAGGGGGCTCTCCTTTGGCCAGTTCTATAGCTGTTATGCCGAGAGACCAGATGTCTGCCTGCAATAACAAAGGCATCTTTAGAGGCATGGAGCAAGAACGCAATCAAACAGTACTTAGGGAGGAAAAAGAAGCCATGTGTTTTAATGTACTTCTAAGGGTTTGAAAGGACAATCACTATTGGGGGGGGGCTGAAACAGGGTATCCCTGTAGCCACAGCTGGCCCGGATCTCACAGAGATCCACCTCCCTCCGCTTCCTGAGCACTGGGATTAAAGCCATGTACCACTATACCCAGCAGAATAATTATTTTTAACTGCTAAGAAATATAGGCCCTTGGCATAATTTTAAAATAAGAAAACGACTAGAAAACTTTTCTGTAGCAAAGCTTGACACTAGAGATGGCTGGATGGTCAGCTGCATGGCGGGCGCCAAGCACAGAGTCCCTGGAGCCGGTGGTAGAGCAGCACGAGGGCGAGCCACAGCATGCAGGCATGCCTCTGAGCTTGTGAGCCAGCCAGCTGCCTCTTCCCCCACCCCACCCCCCACCAAAGCAGCACCTGGGTCTTAAAACAGTTAGGCTCAAACACCAGCTCTGCAAGGATCCTGTGACACTGGACAATACTGCTCCCTGTGAGCCTTGTTTCCTTGGGGTAGGAGGTACTTATGCAAGGCACCCACCAACATGTCCAGAACTTAAAAGAATGACTGTTTTGTTTGATCATTTTGCAGAGCTGCTAACTAAACCCAAGGCCTCACCCATGCTAGGCAAACACTCTACCACTGAATTATATCCCTAGCCCTAAGGAATGTCTACTATGGACATGGTCAGATACAGAGACATGGAGAACAGTAGTAATACACCATCATAATAAATTATGTGATATCCATCACATAAATTTAATTATACCACTATTTTTCCATATAGGCTTTATCTATCTGTCACCAGTTTCTTTTTAAATAAGTCAGGCATAGCGGGGCGTGGTGGCGCACGCCTTTAATCCTAGCACTTGGGAGGCAGAGGCAGGTGGATCTTTGTGAGTTCAAAGCCAGCCTGGTCTACAGAGTGAGTTCCAGGACAGCTGGGGCTACAGGGAGACCCTGTCTTGAAAAAGACCAATAAATAAATAAATAAATAAATAAATAAATAAATAAATAAATAAATAAAGTCAGGCACTAGGTTTGTCCTGTAATCTCAGTATGTGGGAGACTGACAAGAGGATGGCCACAAGTCAGAGACCAGCCAGCCAAAGGATCATAGTACCAGGGAAGGGGGGGGGGCTAACACCTGGCCCCCAGTACTTCAATATGCTAACCAAAGAATTACATACTAACATCACATACTAAAATTGGCACTACAAGTAGTCTTCAACTTAACAATGGTGCAACAGTAACTCACGTTCAATAGAAACCATGCTTTAAATTTTTAATTTGGAGCCTTTTCCAGCAGAGTATGGTGCAATTCACTCTTGTGGTTCTGGGCAGCAACAGCCAGCCACACACAGCAGGCAGTGCACCACCAGAGGGGAAGCAAGGAACACTTGAGGGGGATAAATATAATCAATGCATCTTCAATTCACTATTTCCAGCTTATAACGAGTTTACCAAGGAGCACCTGGCGAATCTTTAATATCAAGTAATAGTTTAGTTTTATAGCTGTTCAAAAGAACAAACAAAAATCTTCCATAGTTACTTTATTAGCATCTAAACAAGGTCCACACGTCCTCATTGACAGCTAGGTTGTTTAGGCCCTTTCATCTAGACCAGCCCCTACTGCTAATTCCCTAGTACCTCGAAGAGGTCAAGTCTTGATTCTGCTTGTGGTTTCCTCCTAGTGACATTTAACATGCTTCCCTCATGCCTGTATTCCTGACCTGAGGTCCTGTGGTCGCTGTTATCAGAGGCACACAGAGTCTCCCTTGCTACCTGATGACACCTGCCAATCATTTCGGTGCACAGTGAACCCCCTGAATACGCACTGCAGGAAAGAAGAGCAGCAGCCTTAGCACAGCTTTAGTCAGTGAGACTGTCAGGAACTCACATCAAATGGTACAGAACAGAGCAGGCTGGCCAAGAGGACCGGGAGAAGTGGGGTACAGAGCACAGCTCTGCTCCTGCCGCTGTGTACTGTATCAAAAAGCCTTCAAGTCAGGGCCTGACCCTGACTGTCACAATCACAGTACAGGTAGCAAGGGTGAGGCCTGTTCATGTGACCACATGATTAGAGAGCAGTTTTTGACCTTTAACTACCTGGACTGGACTCAGGTGTCACACCTCTGCGACCCTTGCAAGAACCAGAAGCCATCCCAGAGTACCCGGTCCAGCAGTCTGTGGGACCAATGTCTACCACCTAGTGTACTTTCTTCTGTTATCAGTAAAGATGGATAGAACAATACTTCAGCAAGATTCATTCTAAATTCTTTTTTTTTTTGGTCTTTTCGAGACAGGGTCTCCCTGTAGCCCCAGCTGTCCTGGAACTCACTCTGTAGACCAGGCTGGCCTTGAACTCACAAACATCCGCCTGCCTCTGTCTCCCGAGTGCTAGGATTAAAGGCATGCTCATTCTAAATTCTTTGTACTAAAATCTTACACTGAACAGATTGGTCCAGAAGAATCTGCATTAAACACAACACTCCTGCTCTCCTCTGTACAATGTGGCATCCTTGATTTACTTTGCACATGCACTATTTTTTAAAATGGTCAGAAAAGGTGGTTTATTCTGTAGTCCTCTGCCATAGGACAGGCAGCAAGTACACAGGGGTCCCATGGAAAGGTGAGAGGATATGAGGAAGCCACAGGGGGAGGGAAAAAGCTGCAGGAGCAGGAGACCAAGAGTGGAGGGAATGAGGCCCACACCAAGTAGAGAGAGGGTGACCAGTAGTGGAGTGGAGAGGCCCACACCAAGTATAGAGAGAGTGACTAGGAGTGGAGTGGATGGTCAGAGGGGAGTGGATGGTCAGAGGGGAGTTGAGTACTGGAGGAAAAATCAAGAGAGCTCTTTAAGGAAAAAACAAACCAACAAAACAAGGAGTGATAGACAGAAATGAAATAAAAGACCTGAACCAAGTCAAAAGGGCCATGGTTGACCAACTAAGTTACTATAATGACTGAAAGCAGATAAACAGGCTAGAATAAGACAGAAACCTGGATTTTATTCTCTCCTCTTCCAGAATGTCGGTAAACTAAGAGATGATATGGCCTTAGGGAAAGGGCCGAGAACAGTGTTGAAAAGACGAGAAGTAGCTACAGAGGTGATGTACAACCCAGAGGACAAAGACACCAATGAAAAGCAGACGCAGAGAGCAGAGCTGGCTGGCATGAGGTATGTTTGCTGCTCACTAAATGCTACGGCCAGAGTGCCTACCCAGCTCATGGCAACCATCATCATTTTACAGTGAGGCAGCCGGGGTCCACCTGGCCCAAGCCAGGAATACCCACAATGACAATCCGTAACAGTAGGTATCTTACAGGGTGACCTGAGGTCTCAAAGGAAAGTTACCCCACGTTTTACCTACCACTTAATAAGGAAGGAACTCTGCTACAAACTGAGAGTCTGTTTCTTACAAACATAAGCTAGGCGTGCTAGCATGCACTTGTCACCCCGCAGCTGGAGGGCTGAGGCAGGAGGGGCACCAATTTGCAGGCCTGGGTCACGTATGGAGATTATCTTGTAAAGTTCTAATTAAACCAGGTATGGTGACACACACTTGGAATCCCAACACTCAGGAGGAGGATGCAGGAGGGTCTGTGAGATCAAGGCCAGCTTGGTCTACATAGTGGGTTCCATATCAGCTGGGACCACAGGGAAAGCCTGTATTTAAAAAAAATATTTTTTTTTTAATTTTAATTTAAAAAGTTGGTAGGGAAGCACAACACTTAATGTCTGACTTTAAATGCATCTGAATCAAATATCTGCTAGCTTAAAAATTCCTGAGGGTCTTTTTTTATTATGTATAGGTCACTGAGAAGAACAGACCCGGGGGGAGGACAAGCAGAGAAATGGGAGGCAAAGAATCTTGGGTATTTTCAATCATCTATCCCTTAATATTTTACAAAGTTGAAAAGCAAAAGCAAGGGGGGCGGGGGACAGCCTAGGAGAATAAACCTGGCAAGTAAACACAGCTAATAGAAAGGATGATGCTGTGTCTCCCACTGATAAAGAACCCTGAGAATAAGGATCTTAAATGACAATTCAAATGGCCCAAATCACTAAAGCACTCTCTTGCCTCATTCTGTTATGGGATTTCTTTTCTCTAGACAGCCTATAAATAGTAGACCATCATGGCAACTTACAACCATTCCTAACTCCAGTTCCAGGGGATCTGATGCCCTCTTCTGGCCTCTGTGGGCACTGCATGCACATGGTACACTTATACACATGCAGGTGAAATACTCATATACATAAAATTTTTTAAAAATTTAATTATGTTAAATAGTGGAAAGAACTCCATCCAAGGTCACTACTGCGCAGGACTCCACCCTTGCTCATACTATGTCCAGGCATTCGCATTCTCTGCAGATAGACTGTACCACAACCTATTATCAGCACGTGCATGTCTCAGAGGCCTAAGCTGTGCCCATTCTCATACCACAGTCCTCTTGTTGACACCTGCTCCTTCCTGGTCCCTACCATATCAAATCCATATTACGGTACTAATCATACTAAGGCTGATGAACAAGGTATCTAATGATGGAACATGAGACAGAAAAGAAGACAGAGCTAACCAAGGTCACAGAATTATCTTCATGGCCTACCTGAAGGTACCAGCTAGGAAAGCTGCAAGATGGAAGAACAAAACGGAGTATCTGGACCCAGTAGGCATGAACCGCCAGCTCTCACCTTCGAGTCGTAGGCTGACTGCTTAATGACCTCAGGAGCCATCCAGAAGGGGGTGCCCACGAAGGTGTTCCTTTTTATCTGGGTATCTGTCAGCTGGCCAGCCACTCCAAAGTCAGCCAGCTTCACCTCCCCATGTTCAGAGAGCAGAACATTGGCCGCTGTAAGACAACCAAGGTAAGAGCACGTCATGGCTGTACTGCTGTGCCAGGAGTCACTCTAGGACCCTACACATGTACTCCCCAGCTGGGGTGAAGACACACAAAAACAGGAACAGCCCAGCCCAACCCCAGGTGAGCAGAGGGTGCAGGACAGTGTCCAGTGAGCACAGAAGTTCTGTGGTTCTGCCACCTCAAGTGTCTCAAAGAAATTAAAAACAAGAGCCGTTCTTACCTTTAATATCTCTGTGGATTTTCTTCTCTGAATGGAGATAATCAAGTCCTTTCAGGATTTCTCTTAATATGGTAGCAATCTGAGTTTCATCTAAGGGGCCAGGCTCTAACTAACAAAGGAAAAAAAAGATCATTAGCCACTGTGTGATTGCCTCACACAGACTTTAAGAGATGGTCTCTATGTTAAATGGACAAGAATAATTAAAATCGAGAAGCATCTTCACTTACCAAAGACACTGTACCCTAACAATTAAAGTCTATAAAGAATGGTGGGCGAGCACTTGCTGGGGTGGGCGAGCAGGGTGGATGTGTAACATTGCTGAATTAAGCAAGGCCACAGTGAATCACTGGGACAACGTTTTAAAAGCCTGTTGGCTGCACCTTCAAGGGTGCAAGCTGACCTGTGGAGGCTGCTCTCCATCACCAAACACAAATTGGGAGAAAGAGGTTTGGGAGATGCTTCGCAAGTCTACCCATCAGAACTATTTAGATATGCATTTTAAATCTTCCTGAGTTAGAGAAAGTGCACCTTCAATTCTTTTTTTTTTTTCCTTCCAATTTTTATTATGGGCACCTGTGTGTTCAATGCTTATGGGGGCCAGAAGAAG
This sequence comes from Rhizomys pruinosus, assembly GCA_009823505.1. Classification (NCBI taxonomy): domain Eukaryota; kingdom Metazoa; phylum Chordata; class Mammalia; order Rodentia; family Spalacidae; genus Rhizomys; species Rhizomys pruinosus. The sequence goes on along the minus strand of VZQC01008211.1, from coordinate 122,498 downwards.
GCATCAGATCACTTGGAACTGGAGTTACCAACACTTGTGAGAAGAAAGCAACAGATCCCCTGGAACTGGAGTTGCCAACACTTGTGAGAAGAAGGCAACAGATCCCCTGGAACTGGAGTTGCCAACACTTGTGAGTGGCCATGTAGATGCTGGAAACTAAACCAGGGTCTTTGGCAAGAGCCATCAGTGCCCCTAAATGCCACCTCTTCAATCCCAAGAGCTCAATTCTTAAGACTTTAGCATTTGTTTTGTAATATGTAAGAGAAATTACTTATTATTACTATTAGCTCTAATGAGGTAATAATTGCTTCTTAGAAACTCAAAGGAGTTGTTATTGACTTTTATTTCTTTTTAGTCTTTTTGGAGACAGGTTCTCCCTTTAGTCCCAGCTGGCCTGGAGCTTGTTCTGTAGACCAGGCTAGCCTTGAACTCACAGAGATCCACCCGTCTCTGCCTCTGCCTGTGCCTCCATAGTGCTGGGATTAAAGGCGTGCACCATCACGCCCGGCCACTATTAACTTCTTAATATCAATACTTAGAAGTTGTAAGGAAGAAATATTACTTAACCCTGATTAAAAGGAAATGTTAGACAAGACAAAGAAGTCCACTCACAGAAGACAGTAGTACATCCACCATTACTTATGAAGATGTTTTCACATAAATTCTACCAGCCAAACAACTCAACATTCTCTAAAGGTTTAAGAACAAAGCTTTTAGAAGGCAAGTCTAATAAGTGGGGTTAGTTTTTCTACCATCTGGTTCTCTGTATTGTGATTTTTTTTGACTTGACAGTGTAACCCAAGCTCACATACCTTACTTAATGGGAAGACAGAGCCCTGTGGTATCCACTAAGAAAGTTTTTAAGAATAAATGTATTCCTAGGTATACTGGATACACCTCTAATCCTGGCCCTTAGAAAGCTATAGCAATAGAAATGCCACAAGTTCTAGGCCAACCTGGGCTATATAATTTTAAAAAACCAAACCACAGTGTGCCTTACACCAAAGGAAATGAGAGCTGGGGCGTCTTCACATCCCAAGCACTAAGAGTGTGTGTGGCATCCCAAAAGGGCTTTGTGACCCCAGTAGGCAAAGTGAGGCCCTAGGTCACCCACCTAGTTCATTCCTGGTACAGCTTTCTGGTTCATGCCAGAGGCCCAACTGGTCTATGTTACAAAGGCCAAGGTCAGGCCCTTTCTCAGAAGCAACCTCTCCTCATACCTCGGTGTCCTTGGCTTTTTCCATTCAGAATATGAACAGAGAACAGAACAGAACAAAACAGAATGTGGCAGAGACTTGGAGTTAATCATATGATTACATGCACAGAGAAAAGCAAACTGTTAAGTGTCCACTGGTCTGCTGGGGAATTAATGCCGATTCTAGCCAGGACACTGTCCTCACACTAGAACAACATGGTGCACACTGTTCCAGAGTATAATTTTTTCCAGTCATTCAATCAAAAGTCTTTTTTTTTTTTTTTTCAAGAAACATACTCAAACCACTGTTTCAAAAACCACAGTCTGGAACACATTCTGACATGTAACAAGCCTGCTTTCTCCATGTCTATTTTTCAGTGTTCACAGAATGTACCCATTTTAATTCTCAAAATGAGGAAAGACATCGCTCCAGTCCCTTGAGAGAAAGAACAGAGATGCTGGCATCTTAGGTCCTGTCCTCAGTACAAGAACACAGGAGGTGAATCCAGTAACAGAATCTACATCTACAGCAGGACCTCACCAAACAGTCAGCAACATCTGGACACACTGGGCTTATCCAACATTTCCTATTTATTGACTCCCTAGACAGAGACGCAGAATGGCCTGGTGTCAGAACCCAGGGAGATCAGCAAAGCAGCTGAGAAAATACTTGAAAATATCCCCCAGAATGACCTTAAGAGCTGGTTCTATGATTACACTGTCTGGCAGTGTCCAAAGGGCTGAGATACAGCCCAGCAGTAGAGCCCTTGACTATCAGGCACAAGGCCCTAGGTTCAGTCCCCAGTACCACTAAGACATAAATAAATGATAGTAACTAAATGTGGCTTGAACTCCACCCACCACTGGTTTACATGCCCAAAAGAGGCAAAGAGGGAGAGGAAAAGGAAACACTGTTGTGGGAGTGTAAACCCTTGGTGGCCTCGACAGTCAATTCCGGGTGTCAGCTTGGCAGGACTAAGGAATACTCAAACAATGAAGAGGACATTCCCACAAAAGACAGCACTTAAAGTGCACGGAGACCTACCTTACCCAACGTGGGAGGCTCAGGCAATCTTCTGAGAGCCCAAACGAAACAAAATGCAGCAGAAGGGCAAATGCCTTCTCTCGTCTGGGTCCAGAACATCCTTCTTCTCTGTCCCTTAGACATCAGAACTCCAGATTCTATGGCTTATGGACTCAGGGACTTACACAAATTGCCCATGGGTACTGTAGCCTTTTACAGCCTTCACAACCACACAAGCAATTCTCCTAGAAACCCCCTCTCCTCTATCCATCCCCGCTGGTTTTCTCTCTCTAGAGAACCAGGATGAATGAGATATCAAATTACTGTAAAAGGCAGTGATCTCTACGCTATATAGTTCCTCATGACCAGGCTGGACAAGGCTAAGTTCTGAGTTACCTACTGGCCTTCTCCACAGTTATAATATCTAGACAGGATATATATAGGGGACTCTATCACTAAGAGGACCATTAGCTTTAAATTTTTTATATATTTTATTTATTATTTTATGTGTATGAGTATACTGCCTGCATGGATATAATGTGTGACTGTGTCATGCAATGCCCAGGGAGGTCAGAAGAAGGTGTTGGATCTCCTGGACCTGGAGTTACAGACGGTGGGTGGGATTCGAGCCTGGGTCCTCCTCAACAGCAGCCAGTGCTCTTAACCAGTGAGCCTTTCTCTAGCATCCAACTGTTAACTTTTAAAGACTTTGTAGTAAAAAAGTTGATTTGGGGGGGGGGTGGCGGTTGTGGTGGTGCACACCTTTAATCCTAGCACTCAGGAGGCAGAGGCAGGCAGATCTCAGTGAGTTCAAGGCCAGCCTGGTCTACATAGTGAGTTCCAGGATAGCTGGGGCTACCCTGTCTCAAAAGACATAGACAGACAGACAGACAAATAAATAGATAAATAAAAGTTGATGGGGGGATAGACTATATCCTATCTACAAATGACTTTAAAAAAACATTTTATTAATTTTATTTTATCTATGAGTATACTGTTTGCATGTATATAAGTGCACCTCTGTTATATAATACCCAGAGGACAGAAGAGGGCATCAGATCCCTTGGAACGGGAGTTACAGACAGCAATATAAGCAGACATGACACATGCCCCCTTCCTAGTCTTGGCCTGAAATACTGGCAGCTGGAGAAGACCACAGAAAGAATGCCCTGACTACATGTGTAGAAGAGATCAATTTCTATCTTGTGAAAGATGCTGTTTTAGAGTCCAACAAGAGCAGCTTGCCATAAATATGCTGTTGTTTTTTTCCAAAACCATGTTGTGTGTTCATTTTTAAGTTTGTCAAACATTTCTGCCTGATTATCTGAGCCATTTACACCACAAAGTTCCTTCATAATTAGATTCCAAGGGTGTCCCTTAGACTCTCTGGCAGCAGTGACTGATCTTTTAATCAGCTAAAACCTTTCCCTCCCAGGGCCTCTTGCTAACCCTCATCCAAGTCTCCAATTCCTTCCACCTGCTTTCTTTGTCCAACAGATCTTCTACCTTGCTCCACACAGAATGCAGCTCCACAACATAAGATGCTCTGCTCTGAGCACTGCAGGCCTTAAGGGCAAGAGAAGCACTGACAAGACCTCCTGCACGAGAGCTAGCCCTGAACTGTACGACATGAATCAATGCTCTCCTAAATCATGGCACCCTGAGGCCCCGGGACTTGTATCAGATTACTGACACAAAAGGATTCCAGACTGAGTGCTAAAGAACTCAAGAAAGGGGTTCCTACACACATTTAATTAATTATTGAGATCTTATAAAAAATTACACACACACAAAAAAAAAAAATCAACAAATTGAGTGCATTCAATTATGAGCATTCAAAATAAAGTATATGAGCGTTTTTCTATTTATAGCTCCTAATAACTGAGCTATGCTGTGTCTTTGCTCTTCACACTATATTCTTAATTTGTTTTATTTCTTTAGTAAAAACGGATGCAGCACCAGGATGCAGAGTCACTTTTCTCCTTATAGGTCCATCCTCTAGAGTTCCCGAAGTCACACTGACTGTTAACACCACATTAATTAACAGAGATATGACACAGTATCACATTTTGATTCATGACAATATTCTGGTTTTTAAATTTCCCATAAAAGCGCATAATAGATTCCCTCAAAATAATTCTAATTGTTTTCAATATTCAAAGCATAATTACCATACCCCATATTACTGAAGTACGTTTTCCTGTTTGAGGGTTTAAAAAAAGCCAACAGAAATGGGGTGAAAGTTGGAGGGACAATCAAGCTAGAAGCAGACAACAGTGTGTGGTCCAAGGCGGCCCATAGGCTCCAGGACAAGGAGGCAGGGTCTGGAGTACACAGTCCAAGCCGCCTGGGAGCTGGCACACCTGACTCGAGTGACCCTCCACACTATTCCCTGGAAGGACAGTGTAGGTCTGAAATAGAATGCCGTTTCTCTTCATCAAGGGCATTCACAGGATGATGGCCTTCTGGTGTTCTCATAGCACACCACGTGATAACTTTAAGGATGCATTTCTGCATTTTCTTCCAACTCTGATTTCTAAAACTGCATAGACATCAATCCAAGTAAATTAAATTACTGTAGCACTGTGAAAGAATACACTGAAGCATTCAGAGACGAACTCTGCTGCTCTGAAGGACTCTGTCAAGAAGAGAGTCCCTGTGAACTATGAATGTGCCACAAATGAAGTTCACTTAGAATAACGGTCAGTCTAGTTGCACAAAAGGAGGTAATTTTCTACATTCCTGTAGTAGTTCCCCAAAGAGAGAAAAAAAAAAAAAATGAAGAGCTTTTTGTGTAATGTAGATATTTAGAAACAGGATATTCAGCTGTTTTTTTTTTTCTTCCCTCATTTAAATCTCACAGCTTAGCCTTATGCTGTATTAACTTTTTTCTTTGAAATCTCCCTTTTGAACATTATTTTAAACCTTTTTCTTCTTGTTGTTTATAACGTGCAATTTTCTAAATTAGTATATTAGCTTTTTGGAGATTACAGAGGTTGGTAAGTTTTCCTTCTGTAAAAACTACCTGGTGCTTTTTTACAGTGAGAAACAAACTTTCAAAGGGGAAGTCCTTTTCCTAGTAAAGCCCATACAGGTTTTAAGAACCAGCTTCCCAGGGCTGGAGAGATGGCTCAGCGGTTAAGAGTACCAACTGCTCTTGCAGTGGCCCCGGGCTAGATTCCCAGCACCCACATGGTGGCTAAGAACCATCTTTAACTCCAGTTCCAGGGGAATCCAACACCCTCTTCTGACCTCCACGGCATTGCAGGACACAGGTGCACCAACCTACATGCAGACAGTACACTCATACACATAAAAAAAAAAAAAGAACCAGCTTCCTTCAACTCACCATCCTCCCAACGACCTCAACAAGGCAAGATCCACCTCTAACACTAAAATGAAGGCATCAGGCTATCTAGGGGATCACTACTCACTACAAGCCTGGCACATACAGGGCCAAGGGGTACAACTGTATTAATTTTGCTATGTGCATGCCTACATGCATTATATGTACATGTTCATGTAAGTATGTGTACAAACAAACAAGGTGACACACAGTGTCCTCATTTACTGCTCCACCTTATTTTTTGATGCCCAGTCTCTCTAAAAACCTGGAGCACATTGGTTTGGCAAGCCCGGCTGACCTGATCTGCCGGAGTCTGCCTCACCAGTGCTGGGATTACAGATTGTTCGTAAGTCCTTGGGATCCAAATTCAGGTGCTCATGCTTACATGGCAAACAAGTTCCCAACTGAACCATCTCCCCAGCCCCCAACTGCATTAATTTTAATGCATGGCCACAACAGAGACCAGATGACAAGCACTGAAGAACTGAAGAACAGTGTTTGAAGAATTTATAGGGCAGGTTATCTGTGGACTCTCCAAAAAGCCCAACATGAAGCCATGTCTGTGAAAGCCATTAGAGGGCAAGTCTAGAGGAAGAGACAGCACTGGGCTGTGCGTGTTCTACTCTGATACACCACGGGCATTGCCAAGGGCAAAGTTGGCCACATGTGCACCACCTTGTCTGACCACTGCTCTAACACCTAAGGCTATACCTCAGTAATCATACCCCGTCCCTGATTTGGGGGATGAAAGCATGATGAGCTTATGGGAAGAGCTGTTACCAACTCAATGTTAAACCATGATGGCTATTATTAACACTATAAAAAGTACCTCCACCAAGGTACTCCATGATCAACTTGTTCTGGAAAATAAACTGGCCAACTGTTTTTAGGTAATTCCAAGCAAAACCTTCATTGCTGCTATGAATTACTTCATTACTTTACAATAAAAAAAAAAAAAAAACAGCAACAACGACGATGAAATGCTTTCAAATGCGACCTATGGGGCTGGAGAGAGAGCTCAGTGGTTAATAGCATGGGCTGCCCTTGCAGAGGACTAGGGCTCAGTTCCCAGCACTGACATGGCAGCTAATAAACATCCATACCTCCAGTTTTAGGGGAGGATGCCCTCTTGTGGCCTCCATGGGTGCTGCATGCACAGACACACATGCAGGCAGAACACCCATACACAAAAAATAAAAATAAATCCCCCCAAAAAATCCATCAAAAAAAACACCCTTTTAACTACTATATAAGAAGCAAAAAAAAACCAGAGAGGAATAGTTTCATTCCTTTTTCAAATTACCTTGAAAAGGAAGAAATGAAATGGATAGAGAATTACTGTTCAAACCAAGGATGCACTAGAAAAGACTTGGGTACATGTTATACATAGTACTTACTAGATCCAGGGCAGAGCCTCCACCAAGGTACTCCATGATTATCCACAGTTTAGTATCCTACACAAACAACAACAACAAAAGTCAGAGTTAGTTTTAATATGAAACCAGCAAAATTATTTAATTAGAAAGAGTATTTTGCTATTATTTTGGACCTTTAGAACATTTTATAAACACATCAGCACAAGTGTGTCAAAATGATGACTGCACAGCAAATCGTATGTACATAAAACCATTTCTGCATTATCTCAGAAGGCAGAGCTGGCCCAGGGCTCCTGCTGCAGACTCTTCTAGCAAGTATTCTCCACACCCATGGACCAGCCTCAGAGGAGACAAAGCTGGACTGAGGGCTTTTTAAACCATTCAATGGGGGAATCTCACACACAGAGCAGTTTGAGAATCTAAAGCCAAATCAAGGCTTGTATACACACACGTAGGAGCATACGGGACAGGGAGCAGAACTCCTCCTACCCCCCACCTACAGCCTGGAGCAGTGAGCGAAGGGAGGTACTACAGTGCCTCTCAGGATGTAGGACCCGACAGCCTGGGATCCACTCCTGCAGAAAGTTGGCCAGTTTCCAACACCCTCCAAAGTCACGGAATATCCTCCCTTCAGAGAAGCAGTCCTAGTCTCACACTTCTGTGCTCCCCTTCAGCCTGCTTCACCATGGGTGACTTCTTATCTGTCTCTCTTGAAGCTACTCAGCCCTCTTATTTTCCTGAGTTCTCTAAGTAAGGAACTTGAACACCTACAGGTTATGTATCCAAGGGGGTCCTAGAATCAATCCCCAGTATCCCGAGGAATAACTGTATATAAATCAACAGCATGCATAGCTTTGGGGGAACCACGGAGACAGCGCAGTAGTTAAAAGCCCTGGCTGGTCTTGTAGAGAACCCAGGGCCAGTTTCCAACACCCACACAGCAGCTAACAACCATGTATAACTCCAGTTCTAGGAGATCCAATGTCTTCTGGCCTCCACAGGCACTGAACACATGTATTGCACTCACATACACGTAGGCAAAACACTCATATGCATAAAATAAAAATATTTAAAGATAGTTATGAAAGCTTTTATATTTCCTGACGGGGGGGGGGGGGGAAAACACAAAGGACCCTTTCTTTTGTCTTTCCAGGCTAGCACTACCCCTGATTCCTAAGAGGCACTGCTGAGACCCTGCCCAGCCCCCCAAGTGGTTCTCTTTTCAGTACACAGGCAAGGCCTGAGCTTGTCTGCATGTGTTTGCCAGGGCTTTTTGGTTTTGTTGTTCAAGTCAAGAAAATTCACCTGCCTTCCCTCTCCTTGTCAGTACAAATCACCATCTATCGGCCTCGCATTCACTTCAGATTCATTTCTCTATATTTTCAACATTATAGCAAACTAAAGCAGAAGGCACACGGAGGCAAAGACAGGTGAGTGAGGTTCTCAGTGTACACAGAAAGGTAGTATGCTGACTTACATAGGGAGGTCCAATGTACAAACTGCATTAAAGAAAGATGGTTCTTTTAAAATTTAAAGCAAAATTTGCCATCTGGAGTTAAAAGTCCACATGACTAGTCCTTTAATGTACATAAGAATATTTTTCTTTTTAATGCCCTAGATTACCAACAGAATGAAGGCAAGTCCAGGCTGGCTGGGAAGAGGCACTGAGCCTCAGAACGTACGTGTATTCACGTTTACAGCAAAGAAAACAAACTTGTTGTGCATTTAATAGTCACCTAGTCATAAGTACTTAGAGAAGGGCCTGGTTCAGACTTCTAAAAAAACTTTAGTGGAGGAGAGGTTTAAATAAGAACAAAGTCTAACGCACATGTATGAAAATGCCATAATCAAACTCATCACACTATATGCTGACTTGGAGGAAGAGGAGAGGGTGACAGCAATGACGGCACTGGGCACAGTGGCTGATGTCTGTAACCCCAACACTCAGGAGGCTGAGGCAGTGAGCTGAAGGCCAGCCTGGGCTACAAAAATAAGCTCCAGGCCAGCTTGGCTACAATATGAGAACCTGTCTCAAACAAACAAAAACAGCAACAACCCCCCCCCCAGCCCCCTTCCCTCCACTGGCTCCCAGGTGCTGCTCTGAAGCGTCCCCCATGCATCCTGGCTGACTACTAGAAACAAACTATTCCAATAAGGACAGTTTCTCTCTGATGAACAGGACTTTACACTGTTTCTCTAGGAAGCCCTGGGAACTTTACTCTCAACTCCCACTCCCTTGTTCGGCTTGACTCAGCTCCTGTCCCTTTTATTTTCAGAGTTCTTGTTTGTTAAGAGCAGATAAGCCCCGAGCAGGGAAAGAATGTCCTGACAGCCTTCCTCTCCCACACAGCACCACCACCTTGCTGAGCAGTGACACCAAAGGAAGCAATCTTCTGCCGGTGTCACCACAGTGCTTCCTGAAACAGTAAAGCACAGCTGACCACCCATTAGTCCAGCATCAGACCCTGCAAAGCTCCAAGCTCAGACAATTCACTACAGCTCTCTTCCTAAATCTACCTGCCAACCAAGGGACCAAAACACCCCACTGACAGAGCCATTGTTCTGACACCGCCAGTGCCCTGTTCAACAGTGGAGTTCAGCAGCTCAAAAGCCAAAGGCCCATAATCTCATGATGCAGGTTCTTCCTGGGGAGGGAGACCACGTAGAAAGATCAGCTCTGGCAGCGTGGTGGCACACACCTTTAATCCCAGCACTTGGGAGGCAGAGACAGGTGGATATCTGTGAGTTCAAGAAAGATCAGCTCTGCCCATTTCTGCCCTCTTGGCATAGATGTGTTGGGTGGGGCAGTACCTAAAACTTAAAGCCCACCAGCAAAGAGGGCATGAAGAAACAGCATAGGGCTTTATTCAGGTCACAACTTCCTAAAGACTCTGCAAGGTCCTGTGACTAATGTACCAACGTGTCTGTGACCCCACTCCCAACAGCATCCACAGCATCCACAGCATCCATAGCAGGAGCGTGGAAAGTCCCAGTCTGGCCTGAACTGCCTTGGTAACCAGTGGGTGAGCAACCATTGCAGCTACTCAGAGTCACCCTGGAAAGCCAGATGAGAGCCTCTCTGTGGCTCTCACCACTACCTCTAGGTCCTGGGATGCTCTTACCAATCCTCAAAGCTCCACAGTTGCCACGCATTAAAGGAAGGGAGCAACTAACGATCATGAGGAAGAAGAGTGTGAGGAGGGCTAGGGGGCCAGGCTCCTGAAGGCAAGTGATAGAGAGGCCTTCAGAGTAGCCGGAAAGCTCAGGTGCCCACGAAGAGCAGAACCCACGTGCTCACTCTCCCTCCTATCTCGGGTCTCTCCAGCGGACACCCATCAAGCTCCCCCTTGCCCACCCTCACCAGTGACTGCACTAATATGGGCTGTGCCCAGCTTCCTCTGATCTCCCCAGGCTGTGCTGTATCAGCTCTGCTGTGCTCCTTCCCTGGCCAGGAGGAGTATTCCCAAGCTATAGCTCAGCTGCTGAAGTCTCTTTCCTCCTAAAGGAAACAAGCTAATAAGCCTGGTCATTTGGATGAGGGCAGAGATGCTGTGGATGTTAGTTAGGAAAAGCACCTCCACGGGAGTCTGCTGAGCTATTCAGTACATAGCTCCAAACTCATGGTCCCAACAACAACCATTCAACTAGGAGGGTCTCCAAAAAACATGGCATTAATGTGGAAAAGAAATCTGTGGAGAGAAGGGGAGTAACTGAGGTAGAGAGGAGATCAGAGGGGGTGAAGTGTTACACTAATTAGGAGTGTACTTTATAGGGCTGGAGAGATGGCTCAGCAGTAAGGAGCACTGACTGCTCTTGCAGAGGACCCGGGTTTGATTCCCAGTGCCCACATGGTGGCTAAGAACTGTCTTAGGCTGGGCATGGTGGCGCACACCTTTAATCCCAGCACTCAGGAGGCAGAGGCAGATGGATCTCTGTGAGTTCAAGGCCAACCTGGTCTACAGAGTGAGCTCCAGGCCAGCTGGGACTAAAGGGAGACCCTGTCTCAAAAATGCCAAAACAAAACAAACAAAAACTGGGCATGAAAGCTGGGCATTGTGGTGTGTGCCTTTAATCCCAGCCCTTTGGGAGGCAGAGGCAGGTGGCTCTCTGCAAGATAGTGGCCAGCCTGGTTCCATAAAGTGAGTTCCAGGTGGTCTGAGACTAGGAAGACCCTCCTCCCCCCCCCCAAAAAAAAAAAACTGGGCACGAGTAAAAGTTCTACCTTAAACCCTCTAGTACAGGCACAAAACCATCACTGCACACTCGTATGGTCTGTCCCCCACAGGCTGGACAGACCCATTTCTCACCCCTTAGTATCTGGGGATTCCAAGATTCAGGCTGATGTCAAAATCCATGGATCTGCAAATCCTGCTGTAAAATGCCTACCTGCACAGAACCTATCAACAACCTCCCATATACTTTCTATTACCTCTAGGTCACTAACACCCACTGTAATATAAATTCTACGGAAGTGTTTGTGTTAGACTATAGTGTTCAGGGAAAAATGGATGACAAGGAAATGTCTGTACACAATCAATACAAGCACACAACACCCACCCAAAGAAGTTTCCATTTGTAGTTGATGACTGAACCTGCAGATGCAGAAAGCTAATAAAAAAAGCTCTTCTCCCTAGGACAAGGAGGACCACTGCACATTCAAACTGTAGCTGGAAGACTGGCTAATTCACCAGTTACTAGGCAAGTCGCTGAAACCCACTGGCATTCAGGATTCACATCCTGTGCCAGGTACGGTGGCTCCCACCAGTAATCACAGCACTCAGAGGGTCGAGGCACCAGGACTACTGTGGGTTCAAGGACAGTCTGGACTACATAATGAGTAAGCATGACCTATAAAGTGTTTCCTATGTCTCTCTCTCCTTCCTCTCTCTCTCTCTCACATACAATTCAGTACTTCAAATCTCACATCAAGTGGCAATAAAGAAATAATGAAATAAAAGCTCTGTGAGGTTCGAGGTACTGAACAAACGCCAAACATCATGAGCTTTGGACATCATCACTCATAAATGCCTACAAATAACCTGGTGAAACCAAATTGGCCCAATTAACAAGACCAAACAGTCTCAAGGCAAAATGAAACCTGGAAAATGATTCAGCAGCACTCTACATACGAAACCTCAAGGCAAAGGTCGAAAGACACAGTGAGGCCAGCTCGGGGGGGACCACACACTGGCACTGTCCAGGGTAGGACACGCTCTGGGGGACCACACACTACCACTGCCCAGGGTAGGACATGCTCTGGGGAGACCACACACTGGCACTGCCCAGGATAGGACATGCTCTGGGGGGACCACACACTGGCACTGCCCAGGGTAAGAAACATTAACTATTAGTCTTTTCTTTCAATTCCCTGTGAACTCTTGGTTTATGATGAGGAATTCTAACCTTTTAATCTCCCTACACATATCCTGTAAGATTTCTGTTTATCCAGCTAAGAACCGTCTGTAACTCCAATTCCAGGAGAACTCCAGTTCCAGGGGAATCCGAGACCCTCTTCTGACTTCCGCAGCATTGCACGACACGGGTGCACAGACCTACATGCAGACAGTACATTCATACACATTCAAAAATAAATAAAATTAAAAAAAAAAGGTCCTGGAACTGAGATCTCCTGAGGCCAGCAGAAGGTACCGGGGCTGAAGCCCCCCCCACCCCCCACCCCCGGCCAACTGGGATTACAAAGAGGCATCTGAAGGAGGCAAGCAAAGCAAGCCTTCAACACAGTGAAGAGGCATTTAGGACTCACATTGGAATACGGGCAAGGAGAAGCCCATATGCCAGGATCACAAAGAAGAGACAACACTGGAAAGGGGCAGGATAATCCCTCGCCAAGCTTTACCAACCCTATGGAAGACTCCTGCAGTGGGATCCCTCTGGGGATGCCCCAGGACACAGACATCAGAAACACAATTGGGAACATAGTTAAAGAACTACAAGATCATAAAGAACAAATCAAAGAACTAAGAAAAGAGAATGAGGAACTCAAGAAGGACCTAGAGAGAGAGAATGACAAGCTC
>VZQC01008211.1:0-105701 GCA_009823505.1 Rhizomys pruinosus | reverse complement strand
GTATTTCTTGTGTAGGGCCCCCCTGAGCTTTTGTCCAAAGCAGTTGGGCGTAATGCATATTGGAAACAACCACAACAACAACAGAAAGGGCTGCATCAAAGAACTGACTGGAACAGTGAACTTCTGCTCAAAACAGTCAACTTTCTCATGGAGAATATTGACAAAGACTGAGAAAGAGATGAAAAGCATGTTTGGCAGAATGCATGAGCTCTGGTGGGGTTGGGGAATGGGCGGGAACACGGGTCTAGATTTGTTAAAAAAATAAAAATAAATTTTATGTGAAAAAGAAAAGGTCCTGAGTCATTCCAGAACATGATGGCCTGGGCAGGGACACACTCCCCATCATAGGCCAACCCAGAAGACTGTGTGCTTGCACTCCAGTCAATGGGGGAAAGACACAGTATTCTTGAGTTAGGCATAAAAACGTCCCAAACTGAACCAGCCTGCGCTGCTTCCTTTGTCCAGCACATGTTCTTTGTACAGGAAGAGTGGGGTCCTTGGATGTCAGATTTTATTTCTAACATCAAGAGGAGGGGGGGAGGGCTGACAGGTGCCCTCAGAAAAGCTTCCCACTTTAGAGTCACTCCCCAAGAAAAATGCAGAAGTAGGCTTCAAAGAACGAAACAGTTTGGCCGGAATGATCTTTTCTTTCTTTTTTTTTTTTTTTGCTTCGATGCAGATTATCAATGACATTTCTCCTAAAGGAAATAAAATCATTCACTCAATACTTATTAATAAGTAAGCTGAAAAGTCAAAAGTTTTTAAGGTGTCAAAGAGGAGATGCAGTGAGTTTTCCTCCATTCATGCCCCAGCCAAGTACCGAGTCTTACAGAACCTCAGAGAAATAGCATGTGCCTGTGTGCACGCATACAGGAGGGGGAGAGAGGACTGTAAAATAATCTTTCCCTTTGATTACCCAACTGGCAACAGTCTACTATTGTAGCACCTTACTTTCAAGTAAAGCTTTCTCAGAGACCATTCCTAAAAATCCATGGAGGGCTGTCTTCTCTTGCAGTAATTAGTCCAAGCCCTACTGACAGCACTGAGTCTGTCATTCTGCCATTAGAACTGATGGGGCCTCCATTTCAATGTTAACAAATACTGCTATGGTTGATTTTACAGGCAACTTGCCTCGTTAGAATCATCTGAGTAGGAAGCGGCAGCTGAAGAATCGCTTTGATTACGTAATTGTGGGCAGCACTTTCAGGTAGCAGCCCAGATGCAAAGGGGCATGGCAAAGAGGGGGTTATTTGCTTTGCTAATTTGGCCTTCCCTCTAACCACCGAGTTGATTTATCCTACTGCTGTGGCGATTCCCTTCCTGACACCACACCGAGTGTTTCCAGGCTTTTACCACCAGGGACCCTATAGGTTTTCTGCACCAGGCAGGGCCTGCTGAGATAGCCAGCACTCTGGACTGAGCAACTACCACTGTCTCTGCCTTTCCAGTGTGGAATTATTCCCAACTGCTGAGACGCCCGCCCAGCCTCAAGGATTGAGCAACCAGTTTCTCAAGTTCTCAGGTATGGTTCAGCTGTTCTTACAATTTCAAAGCAAACCAGTGAACAGTGTTCCTCCTTGGTCCATGCTTCAGTTTCCCTGAGTTCCCTCAGTGACAGATGACAACCTGAAGTTGTAAGCTGAAATAAACCCTTTCCTCCCCAAATTGCTTTTGGTCATGGTGTTATCACACCAATAGAAACCAAACTAGGGCAGAAGTCGGTACCAGGCACATGGGGTATGCTATAAAAGACCTGAAAATGTTGTTTTGGGGAGGACTGTGGAAGTGTCTGGAACTTTGGCCTAGAAAAGCCATTGGGTGCTTGGAGCTTAGCGAGCTGTTCTGTGAGAGCTTGGAGAGATGCAGATGACAGAGGCCTGGCTTATGACGTTTCAGAGAAAAGTCTGAGAGTCCTTCAAAGACTATCAGGACATTTTGTGTTGCATTATGAACCTGTGGAAGTGAAACTTTTTGTGCTTTACTGAGACAATTCCGGTCTGAAAAATCAGCTGTGACCAACAAGGGCATAACTGAGATGAAATTTTTTTTTTCTTTTTTGAGACAGAGTCTCCCTTTAGTCCCAGCTGGCCTGGAACTCACTCTGTAGACCAGGCTGGCCTTGAACTCACAGAGATCCGCCTGCCTCTGCCTCCCAGGTGCTAGGATTAAAGGCATGGACCACCATGCCCAGCTTAAAGACAGTTCTTCTTAGCCGGCCTGTTGGGTGCTGGGAATCAAACCCAGGTCCTCTTCAAGAGCAGGGGTGCTCTTAACACTAAGTCATCTCTCCAGCCCCAAGGTGAAATTTTCTGGGAAGTATTTCTTCAGGTCAGTACACAGAAGCTATGGTCCAGAGGGGGCATCAAGATTGCATCTTTAAGCTGGAAGCAGAGGTTGGTAATATTAGAGTCTTCCACATATACTGGGTGTGGCAGCATGAAAGCTGTAGGAAAGGTCATGGAAAGAAGCTGAGGCTTGGTACTGTGTGAAGCCAGGAGAGTCAGGACCGTGGGGCCGTCAAAGCCGCAGCAGGAGAGTCAGGCTGTGTTTCTGGGGACTGCAGAGCCCAGAAGACTATGCCTGAGTCCCAGATGTCCAATATTAAACTTCACTGCCAGACTTTCATTTTGCTTAAATGTGCCCATCTCTTCACTTTTGAGATAAATATTTAACAACTTTCACTTTATAGGACCCCACAGTTAAGAGACTTTGGATTTTTAAAGAAAACTTGGACTTTTAAGGTATTGAAATTTTTAAGGACTTTTAAAATTATAACTGTTTTATGTTTTGATACTGATATTAATATGAGATCTTGGGGGAAAGAAATGGAAAGGTTGTGCTTTTTAACCCATGTCATGCAATGCCCATGGAGGTCAGAAGAGGGTGTCAGATCCCCAGGAACTAGAGTTATGGATAGTTGTTAGCAGCCATGTGGGTGCTGGGAATTGAACTCTGGTTATCTGCAAGAAGAGTCAGTGCTCTTAGCCGCTGAGCCATCTCTCCAGACTCAGGAAAGGCTATGCTTTAATAATCACGTGTTTGTGTGTCAAGGTGACAAGGAGTCAACTGTGCCGACCACCTTCAGTTGTCAACTTGATAGAACAAAACCTCAGTTGGGGAACTGTCTCTATCAGATTGGCCTATGGGCATCTCTGAGACCCACTGTCTTGACTGTTGAGTGAGGTAGGAAGGCCCACCCCACTGTGGGTGATACCATCCCTGGGCAGGTGATTTTGAGTTGTATAAGAAAGCAGACTAAGCATAGGCCAGAGGAGCATAATTCCATGGTCTGTGGTTCAGCTCCTGCCTCCAGGTTCCTGTTTTGAAATTAAAAAACAAACAAACAAACAAACAAACAAAAAACCCTGATTTCCCTGTGATAGGCTATGCCATGAAGGGTAGGCCAAATAAACCCTTTCCTTCCCAGGTTGTTTTTGGTCTCAGAGTGTTTCATAATAGCAATGGAAAGCTGATTAGAACACCGACTGATGGCTGCAAGATACTGACTGGGAATGCTCACTCCCCTCCACCAAGACAATATACTCACCTCTTGATGCTGTTTGGGGGGGTGGGGGGGGTTCTTGTTGGCTGGCTGGCTGGTTGTTTTAAGCTCAGGCTGATCCCAAACTCAAAATCGTCCTGTCTCAGCTTTCCAAGTGCTAAGATTATAGGTGTAGTTTTAAATTTTGTTATTTAGTGTTATGTTTCATGAGCGTTAATTGTGCCCCTTCACCACCTCATAAAGTTTGAGGCCCAAAAAGCACTTAAAAGTTCCTGTTGCTAAAAAGGCATCTGACTCCTCACTTGGCCATAAGCCTGACATTTTGTCTTTAGTCTGTGTCATCTGCGATAGTTCTGGCAGGAGAAAAGATATTTTTAAAGAGAGACAATGAAAACCATCAGACTACTAAAACAATGGACCCTAAAGTATTAAAAATTTCCTCAGGAATCTCATGTTGGAGAAGACAAGGCTTGAAGCTCTGGTGCCAGGCAGAGGCAGAACTTGTCTTACAGAAGATTTCATCTGACAACTTGTCAGACCACCTTGCAAAACAGAATGGAGTTAAGACAAAGATGGAGTCAAGGATGGGTGAGGCCACACCTTGAAGACTGCTGAGTTAGCTCTGGCATACCTAAACATGCCAGAACTCAGACCAAAAGGACAGGCTTAGGGGAGAAAGAGGTCACCACGCCTCTTTGTTTCTTTTCTTTAAAAAAAAAAATTTTTTTTTTTATTATTTATCTTTGTATGTGTATGAATGTACTGTCTGCATGCAGGTCTGTGCACCCGTGTCGTGCAATGCCACGGAGGTCAGAAGAGGGTCTCGGATTCCCCTGGAACTGGAGTTCTCCTGGAATAGGAGTTACAGACGGTTCTTAGCCACCATGTGGGTGCTGGGGATCGAACCCGGGTCCTCTGCAAGAGTGTCAGTGCTCTTAACCGCTAGGCTCTCTCTCCAGTCCCCCTCTTTGTTTCTTTTCTAAGGACGGCTACACTGAATACACTACCTTTCTCAGCTTGGCAATACTGTACCCTTATGGGTATGTAAGGAACAGGTTGTAAAGCCTGGCCAATTTGGACTGCCAGAGCACAGGGGGCTGCAACCTTAAAAACTCAAGGAGCACTGGTCTGCTTTATTGTGGTCAGCTTCCTGCTTGACTCTACTGTGTTTTATGTGGACGTGCAGATCACTTAAGGACACCTAACCTACCTCGTTCCCTTTTTTTTTTGGTCTTTTTGAGACAGGGTCTCCCTGTAGCCCCAGCTGTCCTGGAACTCACTCTGTAGACCAGGCTGGCCTTGAACTCACAAAGATCTGCCTGCCTCTGCCTCCCAAGTGCTAGGATTAAAGGCGTGTGCCACCACGCCCGGCTCCTCATTCCCTTTCAAGGCTGAAAGCAGAGTAGGTTGGAGGCCTCAAACCTGTCATGTAGCCCAGGAAAGCCTTGACCTCCTGCCCCTGCTGCCCCTGCTGGGATTACAGCCCTGTTCCACCACACCAGCTCCTAGCTCAGGTACTCTGTTCCAGCACTGACAACCTGCCTAACAGTACCACTGAGAAGGCTCTGAAGGGCCTGCCTCTGGCAGCCCAACTTTCTACGCTCTGAAGCAGAGGCCATCAAACCGAAAGCCTAAGCCTGGTGCTATGCACAGGGCCTCCTGAACCCACAGCCTATTTACCGCAGCAGATATTAGCCTTCTCTCTGATTAACAGGCAGCCCTGTTACATCATATAAAATTCTCATCTCCTACAGTACAAATGTTTCAGAAATTCACTCTAAATATGGAAGCTTTAGACACAACAATATTCAGACTGCAGGCCATGTATGTTAAGAGAAAAAGAACTAAAGTCGATTAATATTTACTTTAGATTATAGGTAATATCGGCCAGAAAATGGTTGATTTTTTTTTTATAAAGTAAAATATTTAGCCTAATTGAAAGTTTATTTTTTCTATTCAACTTTCTGGATAAGAAACCCAAAACACAGCTGCTAAATGTCTCCAGGGACTCTCTTCAATTACAACAGGACAGCATGTTCAGGAGAGAAAAAAGAATTCTATCCCAGCCTCAGAAACAGCACAAAGAATTTTTATGTTATCTTCGGCACTGAGCCTACCATGTTTTCCCATAACTGACTGTGAAATGGAAAGTATTCCCTTGTGATTTCAAAGCAAGGTTCCCTGATGTAGTTTAGCTCTGCTTTATCCCTGGTTACACTGGAGTGATACATGGGGTCAAAGGACCATTTTGATCTGCCTCAGGACAAGGGCAGTTGCTTACGTATGAAAGTTACTCTTAGGGAAAACAACCATGTGACTGACTCCCTGTCCCAGCAGCTGCAGCTGTGCTGGGCAGTCAGGAACCAGTTGATGACTCCAAGTGGCTAAGCATGCCACGGAGAGAGGCTGCCCTGCTTGCACCACATGGGAAGGATGGGGTCCCCTGGCATTCTACTCAGCGGCCAATTTAAGCAGCTGAGTGCATACTAACACAGGAAAGTGCCAACTCTGGCAGTCAAAAGGGGCATGCAAACATGTAAAAAAGAAACATCTTCATCTCCAAGTCTGGAACAAGGAGCATGACTTCCAAGCCTCAAAAGTGACACTGTACAAGACAGAACTGTTACGATGTTAACTATATAGCCACAGGATGTTTTGTTTGCTGCTGAGAGGAAGGGGTAAACTCCAGTAGCAAGGAAAGGTCCCAAGGTTGGAGGGCCACAGGGAGGTACAGCCACTAGTTCTCCATGCCACCAGAAAAGGATGACCGTGACAACTCAGAGCCCAGCAGACTAAAACCCTCCATGTCCAAAGATGAGCTCTGTCTGTCCCACACGCACAGGAGTAACAACTGGGCTGTGCTGGAACACTGTGTCCCTCCCCAAAACCAAACAGAAATCTAACTTCCAGACACTGGGAGAAAATGCCACTCAAATCAGCTGTGCACGTTGGCAAAGTTCATAAAAACCTGCACGACTCTCCTCCTTCCAGACTAGTTAGTGCATTTGCACCATTTAAACAGAATCAAACTCAAAAGTCTACTTTCTTCAGAGTACAGTAAATTCACTGAAGCGAGTAAGATCAAAAACATAAATATGCTGCAAGGAAAAAGGACAGGCATTTGAAGTAACTAAAAACAGTGTTAAATAGTGTTCAAAACAATCAGCCAAACCGTAAGCATTCTGAAACATGATACAATAGGCAAACTCCACCATTTCCTGGTATAGATCGCACTTTCCAGGGTTTAATACACGTACAGCGTACTGCAGTGGGGCTGGAGTATCTAGAAGCAGTAAGCACACTTCAGGTTCATCGCAGTGACCCAGGCAATCGTGCTCCAAAGTAGCTGGCTGGCTCCTCTTGCAAACCTCCACTCTGTTCCTTTTCCATAGACCCCTTGACACAGCCACATGAGTCACTTCCCAGCTTCATTCTTCAGGGCTCTGCTCCAAAGTGATCCTCCTCCTGGGCAACTGCTCCCTGACCTGAAAGCCACAGGCCAGCTTCTATGCCAGCATGCCCAACTTCACTGCGTACAATGTGGCTACACACACTTACCAGTTTCAGAGTTCAGCTTATGATATTCCTCCCTAACTCCACCAGAACAATGAACAAAATCCAAAGGGCACCTTGCTTTCCCCTGCCTGCCTGATCCGTCCCCTCCATTTGCCTTCCATGCTACAAAGGCCCTACTGACTGCCCAGAGAAAACCAGGAGTCCCCAACACAGGCCAAAGCCTCCTGATACCACATACCACTAACCTCAAATTACAAGGCAACCTTTGAAGAATTAAAACGTTGCCAAGACACAGATGGCTGAAGAGGCATCAGGCCTGAGAGCCACAAGCCAAGTCTCTCTGCTCACATTCACAGTGAATTCTGTGGACACCTACACTGTGGTGGCTCTTGCTTGCCTGCTGGCTTGCCCCTCATCTGGATTGTAAAAAGGATGAGGCATCTTTCATCTTTGGATGAAACAGATGTTGGTATTCAGATGTGTAGAAAAGGAACCAGTGGGAAAGATGCTGTGAACTTGGGTATGCTGACTTCTGAGGAAATCCCAATCCCTCAGTTATACCAGCAAGAGCGACCAAGGGGAGCAGCTATACACAGTGACAGACCACTAGCTAACCTTGGCAAGAACAGCCCATTAAATGTAGAAGTATGTTCATTATCTGAATTACTTTTGATTTTTTTGGAAGTGTTTATTTCAGAGTCTCACTATGTAGCCCAGGCTGTCCTTAAAGTCTCTTCTTGCCTTGCTTCCTCAGTGATGGAACTACCTAACTGCATTAGATAGTGTGTGTGTGTACATGAGTATACATGTATAAATGTGAATATGGTTATTATACATGTATGCATGTGAACATGGAACTCAAAAGGTCAACACTGTGTGTCTTCAATTGTTGTCTGTCTGTTTGTTTGTTTATTCAGTCTTTTCAAGACAGGGTCTCCCTGTAGCCCCAGCTGGCCTGGAACTCACTATGTAGACCAGGGCGGCCTTAACTCAAGAGATCTGCCTGCCTCTGCCTCTGCCTCCCAAGTGTTGGGATTAAAAGCATGTGCCACCACACTCAGCCTGTTCTCTATTTTTTAGGGTTATAACTTTTTTTCTTAATTTTTACAACACTCGTTTATCATGTGCGAGAGTGTATGCTCATGCTGTGACATGCATGTGGAGGTAAGAAGACAACTTTTGGGAAATGGTTCTCTTCTTCCACCATGTGGGTCCCAGGGACTTGGCTGCAGTGCTTTTACCTGCTGAGGCATCTTGCTGGCCTCTCTACCTTACTTTAAGACAGTGTTCCTTTTTTTTTTTTTTTTTAATTTGTATGAGTGTACTGCTTGTATGTAGGTGGGTGCACCCATGCATGCAATGCCCACAGAGGTCAGAAGAGGGTGTCAGATCCCCTGGAACTGGAGTTATGGAAGGTTGTTAGCTTCTATGTTGGTGCTGGGAACACAACCTAGCTACTTAGTACTCTTAACCACTGAGCCATCTCTCCAGGTTAAATAAGAGAACTTACTGAACTCATTAACTTGGCTATGCTGACTGAGCAGCTCAGATCTAGATCCTCCTGGCTCAGCTATCACCCCACCCCAGTGCACAGCTGTACACTGCTGCATCCATCTTTTCACATGACTGCTGGGGTCTGAACTGAGGACTTCAGGCTGTGCGGCAAGCAGTTTACTGGCTAAGCCATCTCTTCACTTTCTGCACTGGATACACACAAGCAACCACTTCTAAGAGGGAATGTGTGGCCGGGTGTGGTGGCGCACGCCTTTAATCCTAACATTGGGGGCAGAGGCAGGGGATCTTTGTGAGTACAAGGCCAGCCTGGTCTACAGGTGAGTTCCAGGACAGAAGGAGGCTACAGGGAGAAAACGACCAAAAAGACAAAAAAAAAAAAAAAAAAACAGTGGAGAAAAGGAAAGAATATGATCAGTGGTGGTTATAGTGACATCAAGCAAGATAGAGGAAAATAAGCGTGAGTGAGGTTTCAAATGTCAAATAAGCACTAGTAACCACAAAAAAGAAGTGCGCGGCGTGCCCTGGGGAAGTGACCTACAGACTCGAGAGGAACACGGCAAGAATCAAGCCCAGAGAAAATAAACGGAAGGCAAGGTTGAGGGGTACAAGAGGAGAGGGCGGTGGCATAAAACAAAAAAGGACAGATTACCACCCACACTACGAGGAGGGGTAATGACCCAAACCAGTGGTTTAGCGTTTCTGTCTTTTGCCACTTTGCTCGTCGATCCCAACACACCTACTTCCCCCGACCCCCCCATCAAATCTAAAAATACCCCCACCAAACTTGGGGAGGAAAGGGTTTATTCAGCTCACATCTCCTGGGTCACAGTTCATCACTCAGGGAGCCCAAGGCAGGAACTCAGGGCAGGAACCTGGAGGCAGGAGCTGAAGCACAGGCCATGGAGGAATGCTGTTCACTGGCTTGCTCTCCTGGCTCATGCCCAGCCTGCCTTCTTTTACCGTATACAACAACCTGCCCAGGGTGGCACCACTCATTGTGGGCTGGGCCCTCCCACACTGCTCGAAAATCAAGACAATACTCCATAGATGTGGCCACAGGCCAATCCAATGCAGCCAATTCCCCAGCTGAGGCTCCCTCAACCCAGGTGTGTCAAGCTGACACTAAAGCTATCCAGCACAAACCTTGAAGGATGTGGACTGTTAAAGTGAGGTCACTAGGTGGGAAACGGGCATCCTACTAACTGGGATGGGGACATACCAGGAAACTGCTGGTGAAAGTAGAACACTGAAGCCCTAGTAAGTCTTCTACGAGAGTTAAGAGTGGTATGCGGGACCCTCCGGAGGCTGCCAGCACAGAGGCTTCAAAACCATCAAGTGCCATTTTATGTCTGAGAGGGTCTTTCCTCAGTTCAACCTCCCAAGATGTCTCCCCTTCTGTACACCAGCACCACAGGAGATGCCACCCTACTGGTAGGAAAGGACCAGGAGGAAAGCAGAGCCTGAGATGTGACAGCTATGTTTAGGCTCCCTTCCATCACCATTAGTGATTTCCTAAGAAGAGCCTTCAACAGCATTCCCTTGAAAACAGCTTCAAGGGGCTGGAGAGAAGGCTCAGCGGTTAAGAGCGCCGACTGCTCTTGCAGAGGACCCAGGTTCGATCCCCAGCACCCACATGGCGGCTAAGAACCGTCTTTAACTCCAGTTCCAGGAGAACTCCAGTTCCAGGGGAATCCAACGCCCTCTTCTGACCTCCAAGGCATTGCACGACATGGGTGCACAAACCTACATGCAGACAGTACATTCATACACATAAAATTTAAAAAAATTTTTTAAAATAATAAATAAAAATGAATTTATTAAAAAAAAACAGCTTCAAATAAAGGCCTATTATTCTTGATGTGTTCACCCTCATAAGCACCAGCTCCTTCACTGAGACACAGCTCAGTGACAGGAATAGATCATCCAAACTAAGCTGGTGCCGTCCCAAGTCTGCCCACATTTTAATAAGGTAAGTTTCTTTCCCTTCCCAATCTGAATTCCCAGGAACTTATGTGACTCCGTCCCTGCTATAACTGCTGACCTGTGCTTCTTTTTAAGGTCAACCATTGAATTCGGTTCCTGTTTGCTTGGGCCAATGTATAACTGCTGAAATTTCTCTGAGCTTCAGTTTACCAAGGATTATCTAATGTTATGTTAATGCTGGCATGCTGTAACCTAATGGTTGAAAAAAAAAACCTATATATGCTATCTACATCCTAAGGTCTGGGCTGTTCCTCTTCTCAAAATGAGGAACGGGCCCAGCCGTTATTAAAATCATTCAAAACCCTGATTAGGTCAGAGCAGTCTTATTTTTGCAGCCTATAACATTTGGAGGTTCCACTGAGATCCCACCCTTTCTGCAGGCCTCAGCCCAAGACTGGGAACTGCCAGGGACCCCGGCCTTCCTGCCTCGGTGCTTCCGCTTTGTCCTCTGTGAGCAAACAACTGCGCACACAGGTGGAGGCCACTCTGTTGAAAGTAAGGTGCACACCTGTTTTCTGGGGCCCAGTCTGGTCTGTTGGGTGCTCACCATGTCCTAGGGGGTGGCCTGACGTGGCCTAAAGCCCCCTAGGTGACCAGATTCGCCTGCTTCTGGTCATCTGGAATTGTCACCAGCCAGCCCACGAATGTCTGTGAGTCTCATTTGGTCTAATTTGTCTGTCTTTGAGTTCTGTGCTTTTGTCCTTTGTCTGATGTGTCTGGGATAGGCCCTACAGCTCCCATGACTACATCTGTCCACATAGCCCTACTTGGGAGCCCGTGACTGTCTGGGATAGTCCCATGACTGCATCTGTGTGCACTTTTCCTGAGAAGACGATCGGTGAAAACGTTCTCCTGCCCACCCCCCCTAAGGATTTTAGGGAATAACTAGGGAACAGTCATCTTAAACTCTGAAGCCTTTGTGTAAATGGGAAAATAAGAGTACTGGCTACTCTTAATTGTTACATTTCAAAAAACTGGTGACTGTGCCCTGAGTATCTACAAGCTGGATGTGTGACTGAGAGGTGGCCACCTGGATGTGCATCTGGTCTCCCCTTACTGACTGCGTTCTGTGTGCTTCTCCCCAGCTCTGTTATTCACCCATGGGTTCCATCTGGTCCACCCTGTCTGTCTCTGTGTTTTGTGCCTCCTTACTTCTCTTTTGTCCACTGAATTTGTGTTTTCTATTCGATCTGTCAACATTGTTGTAATCATGGGCCAAGGACCCTCCCAACCTCAAACTCCTTTGGGATGGATCCTTGACCATTTTTCTGATTTCAGGAGGAGAGCCCAGAGTTTTGGCTTTATCAAGGTCGACATCGGACCCTGTGCAAATTAGAAAGGCTCTAAGCCCCTGCATCCTATTGCAAATGAAGAATACTCAAACCCTAAAACCCAGCCTCATAATTATTACGAGGAAGAACTGCCCCCTCTGCTATGAGATCATGCAAAAAGGGGGCCTCCCCTTTTCTCCAGATTTAAGATGTAACTATCTCTGTGTTTATGGTAACTGTTTTTCTGTGTGTCTGAGATTCATGTAGCTATGTCTGTAGTGTCTAAGTTTTCTTGTGTGTTTGTAATCCAGTAATGTATAACTGTTCTCATGTTGTTTCTGTCAAACAAAGTGGCACTTCAAGTTCCTTTCCATTCTTTTTGGTCTTTTCGAGACAGGGTCTCCCTGTAGCCCCAGCTGTCCTGGAACTCGCTCTGTAGACCAGGCTGGCCTTGAACTCACAGAGATCCGCCTGCCTCTGCCTCCCAAGTGCTAGGATTAAAGGCATGCGCCACCATGCCCGGCTCCTTTCCATTCTTTATGTGCACAGAATTATTAGTTTTGTTTTGGCATGCTAAATAAAATACACATGTACAAACTTTAAATGAAAATATTACAAAATACACCCAGAGGCCTCACATTTGGATAGCATAGACATCTTTAAATTTATTATCTCTGAGTCTACCAAATGCTTCACAACTTTTGGGTGGTAATTGTTCAGAAAAATCAGCATCTGAGTTGGCTGTTTAAAGATCTTATTTTTAAGATGACTTTTGGTTTGTGTTTGCTTTCAAGATGGTGGTTTGGATTGCTTGCTTTGCAAGTATTTTATTTTGAATGCTGTCTGATTTGTGTTGCTTTGGGACCCCTGGGGGGCTGAGAACAGGTTTGAGAGAGCTGGTATAGCTTTGATTTGATATGTTAACTCAACTTCTGGGCTGGGTAGGAATGGTAGGAGTGGTCCTTTTGTTATCTCATCTTTCAGGCATTGTCCTAAGTCCCATTTCCAGCAACCTTACTGTTCGGTTGGGGGTTGAGCACTTTCTTCCTAGGAGATTCTGCTAGCTTTCGTATTTTGCCCCAGAGCAACTCCCAGGCCTTTAAGTCTGCTTTAAACAGCCTCTTGAGCTGGGCACGATGGTACATGCCTGTAGTCCCAGCTACTCGGAAGGCAGAGGTAGGCGGACCTCTGAGAGTTCAAAGCCAGCCTGGTCTGCGTGTCCAGTTCCAGGCCAACTACTACCAGGGAGAGATCTTGACTCAAATAAACTGCCTTTTGCTAGCAATTAATAATTCTCATCAGCAATTAAACCCAGGAATCTTGGTCTGGCTTGGGTGGAGGTTTTGGAGCTTGGGGAATTCCTAGCTCCTTGGGATACCCATATGACACCTGTGCTTCTGTTTCTCTGGCTAGAGACCCATTTGGGGTCTGGCACCTAGGTTGGTTGGGGTGCTGCATGGCTTCTTCTGGGGTGGACTATAGGAGCTGATATCTTAGATAGCCTGGGCTAGTCTGGTCTCTTGCCTCCAGGGAATGGGGGAAGGCAGCCTAGAACAGCTATTTTACTTTGTTGTATTTCTGCAGTGATTTTGTGTCTGTTTCCCCCTCCCTTCCTCTTTGTAGGCCTGGCAGTCTGTCTCCTGTACCCCGTGTGCTATGTGCTTATATGCTCTCTCTGTGGGAGAGAGCTGACTGTAGCTAACTGGGCGAATCAAACTCACAAAAACTATTCATACTTCATGCTTTTGGTATTTTCAATCTTTAAATGGCCTTTAATAGTGGATTTATCTTTATTCCCATGTTAAGACTAAATACTTCTTGTCATCCATTCTTTACTCTGCTCTTTAAAGGAATTGTCTGTAAGTAAAACTTTCAATTATTAGCTTGTTTTGGTCATGCTGGAACCTTTGGTTATGGATGGCTTTAAGTGTGAATGAAATGTAAAATTCTGTTTTCCATCACTTGTTGAGTTTAAAACCCAGTGAGGGATATTTACTACATTAAAATGTAAATGATATCTCTAAGAATACTTTTATTCAACTGAAAGCCTTTATGTTTAGTATAAATGTATGTGACTCTATCCAGTACAAAAACTAAGACAAAAATCTCATGTGTGAATGAGTATGTGTGTATATATATGTATGTATATGAAATGCTCTTGGTTTTTAAAAATTCTGGAATGTAGTTACAAAGTATTAAGAATCTATCAGATGACTGATAGACCGTAAAACTTCTATAAAATGTCATCACTATAGGGGTTGCTTGGGCACTCTCCTTTGTAAAAATGCTAGGTTTTTAGATGAAAGGGGTCCAAGAGAACACTAAAACTACTAGGGAATAAGTTTTAGAGAAGTTATTAATACCATGGTCAGATAAACAGCAGCATGTGGGGGAGGTGTCTGAGATAAGTTCAGGCCTCAGCACTGGAGATGGACAAGGTGGCAGTCTCTGGATCCCCCTCCCAGTTCACTCCCACCCTATAGCAGAGGAGGAAGTCTCTTATTCTTTTGAGGGTAGGAGGAGGTGAAAGGCAAGAGCCTTAAGCTCTCTGGTTCCCAGGAAGGAGGGGTGGCAAAGAGGATGTGTGTGGTAGTGCCTCTTTGATGGAAACTCACTTCCCAGGTGAGAAATTGGAATGTCTGTTAGCTAGAGACTCACAAATAATGACCCACTAGGGTGCCTGTCAGTAGCTGTGAAAGAGGTAGGCTGTTTCATGAGCAGTAACTGGATTCTAACATGTTCTTACAAAACTCTACCCAGATGGTTGGAAAACATGGAGATAATTACTACTGTAGAAGTTCTAAATCAGAAACAACTGACCCAATTGATCTTAAAATGGAAATAGAAAAATGTGCCCCACAGCCAGAAGTTCTCAGTACTGTGTAAACCATATTCAAATATATTAACTGATAAATTTGGAGTCATTTTACTCTGATTAAAATTTTCATCAAGGTGTCTATGTTTTGGTTTTTGAAACTAGTTTGTCATGACATTGTGTCTAACCACAATATTTTGTGTGTCTGTTTTAATGTATAAATTCATGCTTAATGCTAAGGAAACAATTATTAAGATTAATAATAATTTGCTTGGTGTCAAGTTGATTTATAAGTACGTTGTCATGTAAGCCAAAACTGTTAAATTACAATATAGTTCCTGGTCCTTAAGACAGTTCATTTAAGGAATAAGTACTTCCTGTTCTAGGATTCTAGTTTATTTCTGTGTCTAGGTTCTAGTTTATTTCTGTGTTTAAAAATGTTCTATGTGTGAAAACATGTGACCACTAGATAGGGCCTCTTTGGAGTAAACAGTTTGCTACGTTTGTCAAGATCCATATCTTTGCCAAGCCTAGGTCAAACACCCCTGATGAAAAATTGGCCATTTAAACCCTACTATAATAATATATTTGAGGTAACTGTTCCATCTCTTTACAAAAATAAATAGAAAATACTTAGTAACCTCAGAAAAATTCTCAACAGATAAAAAAATGTTAAAATATAAAAATAAAAATATTTTAGTAAGGATTTATGATGAGACAGTCTATTCAGGTGATGAGAGTCTGAAAAGGTTTATTATGTATGACAGGAAAAGGATGAAACAGTCTATGCCAGCAAGTGATGAGGGTCTGAGAATCTTTATTATGTATGATAGGTAAAGGAGGAGACAGTCTACACAAGTGATGAGGGTCTGAGAAGGTTTACTGTAATAGGTAAAAAATGAGACTATATAAATAAGCTTAATTTTCTAAGGTCACAGTTCAGTCAAGTAGTTTAAAGAACAAAATGTATATCTAGTCAAGGTTTAAGAGTGTTCAGTTTTTACCCAAGCTTTATCTACGCATCACATGGTATTTCGAGATTTAGTTAAAAAAAAGATACCTGTGTTAAATTAAATTAGCTAAATATTTCAAGACTAAAATTAGTATAAACATTTAAACTAGTTTATTTTACTAAAGGTCTAAACAAGATTATAAATATACAGAGTTGTTAGTTTTCAGTCTGCTCCTGGTTTGTACTGGACTCTGTTACAGATTTGGAAGATGTCCTTTCTGTTCCTCTGTATAATTTGGCTCAACAAAAGCTAGATTTTACCTCCCTGAACCAGCAGTATGGAGTCCAGAAGGAGACCGTTTGGATGGATTTGGTAAACTTTATCAGTTCATCTTCTGTCAAAAGGTATGTTTACTGCTGCTGGAAAACTATGGACCAGGATCTGGGGTCTGGGGAAGAAAAGAGCCTCTGTTTGTAGTAAAGGTGCACACTGAAGCCTGCCTCTGTTTGTAGTAAAAGTGCACACTGAAGCCTGCCTCTGATGTACTAAAGGTGCACATTGAAGCCTGCCTCTGTTTGTAGTAAAGGTACACATTGAAGCTAGGCCTGAGACTGTTTAAATCTCTTTCATGGGCTTTGCCTGCTTAACCTATGGTGTTAAATCTCTCTTCCAGTCAAGGTTTATGCAAGGCTGCTTGGGCTTTTGTTCAGTAGTTAAAAATATCAGGCTAGGGCTGGAGAGATAGCCTAGTGGTTAAGAGCGCCGACCGCTCTTTACAGAGCACCCGGGTTCAATCCCCAGCACCCACATGGCGGCCGAGAACCATTTGAAACTCCAATTCCAGGAGAACTCCAGTTCCAGGGGAATCCAACACCTTCTTCTGACCTCCGCAGCATTGCACAACATGAGTGCACAGACCTGCATGCAGACAGTACATTCATACACATACAGAAATAAAAAATATATATATCAGGCTGGTGAAACTGCCTTTCTGGATGGTTAACGACCATATTTAATGCCCATACCAATTCAGCCAGGGGACAATTTTGTTCCTTGCCCTTTGAGGTCAACTATGGCCCAGGGGACTAGAGATGGGGGTATCTCTTGAAATGTCCTGTTTAACTGTGAGTCTTCTGGGTCAGAGAGGATACAGAGGCACCAGAAGGGCTATAAACCAGTGTCCAATCTATAAAGAGGAACATCAACACAGGAGAAAGTCTCCTCATGCTTTGAAGGGAAGCCTGGTTGGCAAGACCTGACTTTGTCCTCGTGTAGGTGAAACTGGTAAAAAGCCAGAAGCAGCCAGGAGCTCCCCCCTCAAAACCTTAGTAACCCCTGGGTACCAGATCCTCAACTGACCTTGAAAAAAATGAAACTTGGTTAATCTGGGCTAACTGTGTGGACTTAAACACTCAAAAGGAATGTATAATCAAAAGATAAGTACTCAGTACATTTCCTTTAAAGTCTGAGAGCCTTAGACTTAAATTCATAAGATACTGTTTCCTTCCTTTAAACTACAGACCTTAGACTTAAATTCATGAGATCTTGTTTAACAGGTATAAAACTTCAGATCGTGGCTTTGTTCAACAATGCAGTGCCACCTGCAGCCAAAAAGAACAAGTCCGCTATTGTCAAATGACATTAAATAATGAAATTTCCTCTTTCTGTCTAGAAACTACTTAGGAGGGAACTCATACTGTGACCATCAAAATGCATGAAAAAGCAGATCCTGAGGTCGTCCAGACACCATGGCCAAATAAAAATAAGGAGAAACCCAATAAACAGATGCACTGGAACTCTCCTCCTCAAGAAATTCTAATTAACTTTTAAATTCACCCTGTTCTTACTTCTCTTGGTTTCCTGCCTATAACATGGGCCTAACTATTCTTGCCTTCTCTTCTCCTTCACAGGCACCAGTCAAGGACTTTGTTTTCTCTATAGCTGTACTTTTGGGGGTCATTCAGATAGACCTATTGAGCGGGGGTACCCCAATTGCCACACTCTGTGACCCTTTTTAGCATGGAAGAAGGCACGGCGGTCAGCGCCTGATTCCCTCTTGGCAATTGGGGTGACCTCTTCAGGGTGATATAATAAGAATAGGAACTAAAAAGTGACTAGGCAGCTTAGGGTCAAGAGTGCTTGAAAAACCTGGGGAGACCCTGGCTGGCCCCCACCTAACAAAGCCCATATTCCTAATTGGAAAAATAAAATATATAAACCCAGTTACTCAAACTTTCTACTATGTTAAGGTACTAAACACAGCCCACAGCTTCTCTCTCGGCCTCTATGGTCACCCCAGACAGCAGCCTTTGCTTCTCCAAAAAGTCATTCCTGTGACCTTTAATGTTATCTATCTGTAAACCAGACAAGGGTGCCACATTTCCAATGATCTTTGTGTTTTCCTGTTACCTGCTTTTACCACTTATGTGTTACATGTTCTGAGCTTACATTTGTCTCAAAAGTATGAGGGATTACAGAATCTACAAGGCTGGGGACCACAGCACTTGTAACAAGAGCTAAAAATTTTCAGAACTAAAAAACCAGTATAGCTGTGTCTATTTACTTGGTCTCCTTGGTTAATCAGCCTTTTTAAGTGCTGTAGTGAGATGTCTTCTTTTAATTTTAATTGGCCTTGCCTGTGGTCCTTGCCTATTAAATATTATCATTAAATTTGGTAAAGCTTATAGTTCCAAAAAGCCAAAATAATCAATTACAACCCATATCTCCCTGAATAGTACTCAAAGATCTGAGTACTTTCAAACAGGAGTAGGGAATGAAAGGAATGTATCATCCAAACTAAGCTGGCCCCATCCTAAGTCTGCCCCCATTTTAATAAGGTAAGTTTCTTTCCAGTCCCAAGCTGAATTCCTGGAACCTATGTGACTCTGCCTCTGCTATAACTGCTGACCTTTGCTTCTTTTTAAGGTCGACCATTGAGTTAGGCTACTGTTTGCTTGGGCTGATGTATAACTGCCGGAATTCCTTTGAGTTTTGGTTTACCAAGGATTATCTAATGCTATGTTAATGCTGGCATGCTATATACTAACTGGCTGGAAAAAAAAAAAAAAAAAAAAAAAAAACTATATGTTCTGTCTCCATCTTAAGGTCGGGGCATTCCTCTTCAGAAATGAGGGACATGCCAGCTGTTATTAAAATCGTTCAAAACCCTGATCAGGTCAGAGTGGTCTTATTTCTGTGGTCTATAATAACCAGGAGAAGAAAAAATCCTATAAGCTGGGCATGGTGTCCACCCCTGTATTCCCAGCACTAGGGAGGAGTCTGAAGCAGGAGTCTAACAGAGACTTCAAGGGAAGCCTGGGCTCCAGAGTGACACCTTATCTCATCAAACTCAGAAGACTCCACTGCCTAGGCAGACCAAAAGCAAAGCTCCCACAGGCCTGCTAGAAAAGCTGTATCCCAAGGACCTGAAGCCAATGGAAAGGCTGAGCCAGCCATAGAAATCTGGGGAAGATGAGCAAGCCAAGAACAACCAGGGAGCTAAGACAAGACATTAAGGAAGAGCCAACTACCCATGGGAATGCTAAAAGCCTATATGTAGAAAGCCCTGAGGACAAAGGTAAAGACCACCCTGAAAGAGGTGCATCATATGGATTCCCTAACTCTACAACCAACCGACAGGGAAAGTAAGCCACACCTACCCCGGGCAAAAGAAACCTTAGCAATGTCTTTACAAAAATTTCAGTGTTAATGTTCTCTCGGATCCCACAGTTATCACTTGAACTATTATATTTTTACCCTAAGATAATTTCAGTAATTGCCTATTTAATCCTTCAAGGGCTCTGACCAAAAGCTGGAAGCTGATACCTGTGTAATTCCAGCATTCAGGAGTTCAAGACCACATCTCCAAAAGACAAACCAAACAACCAATTTAAGAAATACTCTTCTGGGGCTGGAGAGATGGCCTAGCGGTTAAGAGTGCCAACCGCTCTTGCAGAGGACCCGGGTTCGATCCCCAGCACACACATGGTGGCCGAGAACCGTCTGAAACTCCAATTCCAGGAGAACTCCAGTTCCAGGGGAATCCGATACCCTCTNCTGAACAGGGGCTGGAGAGATGGCCTAGCGGTTAAGAGGGCTGATCGCTCTTACAGAGGACCCGGGTTCGATCCCCAGCACTCTTGCAGAGGACCCGGGTTCGATCCCCAGCACACACATGGTGGCCGAGAACCGTCTGAAACTCCAATTCCAGGAGAACTCCAGTTCCAGGGGAATCCGATACCCTCTTCTGACCTCCGCAGCATTGCATGACACGGGTGCACAAACTTGCATGCAGACAGCACATTCATACACATACAGAAATAAAAATAAAATTAATTAAAAAAAATACTCTTCTAACATGGGACGGCCACAAAGCCATGGCAAGCTATCAAACACCTATGTAGTATTAATTCCAGAATCCCTGCAGACACCAACATGAAAAGATAACTGATATGGTATTTGCATATAACATACACATCCTCCTATATAGTCTAAATCATAGCTAGATCACTTGATGCATGAAACAATATTTATACATAATATAAATATTACATGAACAGTTACAATGTTGAGGGAATAATTACTTTTACTGTTTATGTTCAGTACAGGTGCAAATTTTTGTTACTGTCATCTATCCAATGTCGGGCAGATGGATCCATGAACGTGGATCACACAATCAGCAAGAGGCACCTGGAATTGGCGTCAGGGTAGCCTCTACCCACACTTTGGAGTTTCCTGCGGCCTTGCCTTCCCAAGTGCACTGGCTGGAGAAATCACTTTGAGAGTCTATACCCTTACCTTGGTAGAAAAATAAAATCTACAGAGGGGAAGGGAGAGCATACATTTAAATACTTTCAGCAAATGCTGCATATTAACCCTTAGAGCCTGAAAAACCCTTGAGAAGGCTGCTCCAAGCCTGCTAAAACCCAACATGCCCAAATGCATTCAGACAGCACCCACTACCATCTCCTCTAGAAGGGGGCCAGTGGTCCCAGCAGCACTCCGGGGCTGCCAGGCAGCTAAGCTGAGCTTCCAGGCCCATCTACCCACCCACACCTGTCCCCAGACCACAAGGCCAGTTACCTCCAGTAGAGAGACACTAGGTGTGCCTAACTTAGTACAACCCAGTACAAATGACGTAGGCCACAAACTGCATGATTCCAGAAACTCCACACAACAGTGGAACACAACTTAGATCACATTTGTTTACACAGGGTCTCTCTTGTTAGCCTAGGCTGGACTCAAACCTGTGATCCTCCTACCTGTCTCCTGAGTCTTGGGATTACAGAGATCTGTACCCAGCTCTGTACCTTGATGTTCTCAAGTGGCCCACCCTTTATCACTGTATGTGATGATACCATGTCAGACTAACCAAAACACTATCTTCCTACAACCAACCTAGTCATTCACACTATTGCTTCAACTCTGAAATGAGGACACAAAGAAAAAAAAGAAAGAAAAGGAAACCACAACAGAGGGCTGGAACAATATTTATACCACATTACTCACACCTCATGTGTGCTTTCAAACTCTGGAGTCTGTAATTAACCCAAGTGACTAAAAACAGCTCTATTTTCAAGAACTGAAGTGCAGCTGGCTGCCAGGCTCACTGTGGTCCCTGAAGTAGTGTGCTGAGCAGCACAAGCAAGCCACACAGAACCTCTGTGCCCCCTCCTGACAAGCCACACAGAACCTCTGTGCCCCCTCCTGACAAGCCACACGGAACCTCTGTGCCCCCTCCTGACAAGCCACACGGAACCTCTGTGCCCCCTCCTGACAAGCCACACAGAACCTCTGTGCCCCCTCCTGACAAGCCACACAGAACCTCTGTGCCCCCTCCTGACAAGCCACACGGAACCTCTGTGCCCCCTCCTGACAAGCCACACGGAACCTCTGTGCCCCCTCCTGACAAGCCACACGGAACCTCTGTGCCCCCTCCTGACAAGCCACACGGAACCTCTGTGCCCCCTCCTGACAAGCCACACGGAACCTCTGTGCCCCCTCCTGACAAGCCACACGGAACCTCTGTGCCCCCTCCTGACAAGCCACACGGAACCTCTGTGCCCCCTCCTGACAAGCCACACGGAACCTCTGTGCCCCCTCCTGACAAGCCACACGGAACCTCTGTGCCCCCTCCTGACAAGCCACACGGAACCTCTGTGCCCCCTCCTGACAAGCCACACGGAACCTCTGTGCCCCCTCCTGACAAGCCACACGGAACCTCTGTGCCCCCTCCTGACAAGCCACACGGAACCTCTGTGCCCCCTCCTGACAAGCCACACGGAACCTCTGTGCCCCCTCCTGACAAGCCACACGGAACCTCTGTGCCCCCTCCTGACAAGCCACACGGAACCTCTGTGCCCCCTCCTGACAAGCCACACGGAACCTCTGTGCCCCCTCCTGACAAGCCACACGGAACCTCTGTGCCCCCTCCTGACAAGCCACACGGAACCTCTGTGCCCCCTCCTGACAAGCCACACGGAACCTCTGTGCCCCCTCCTGACAAGCCACACGGAACCTCTGTGCCCCCTCCTGACAAGCCACACGGAACCTCTGTGCCCCCTCCTGACAAGCCACACGGAACCTCTGTGCCCCCTCCTGACAAGCCACACGGAACCTCTGTGCCCCCTCCTGACAAGCCACACGGAACCTCTGTGCCCCCTCCTGACAAGCCACACGGAACCTCTGTGCCCCCTCCTGACAAGCCACACGGAACCTCTGTGCCCCCTCCTGACAAGCCACACGGAACCTCTGTGCCCCCTCCTGACAAGCCACACGGAACCTCTGTGCCCCCTCCTGACAAGCCACACGGAACCTCTGTGCCCCCTCCTGACAAGCCACACGGAACCTCTGTGCCCCCTCCTGACAAGCCACACGGAACCTCTGTGCCCCCTCCTGACAAGCCACACGGAACCTCTGTGCCCCCTCCTGACAAGCCACACGGAACCTCTGTGCCCCCTCCTGACAAGCCACACGGAACCTCTGTGCCCCCTCCTGACAAGCCACACGGAACCTCTGTGCCCCCTCCTGACAAGCCACACGGAACCTCTGTGCCCCCTCCTGACAAGCCACACGGAACCTCTGTGCCCCCTCCTGACAAGCCACACGGAACCTCTGTGCCCCCTCCTGACAAGCCACACGGAACCTCTGTGCCCCCTCCTGACAAGCCACACGGAACCTCTGTGCCCCCTCCTGACAAGCCACACGGAACCTCTGTGCCCCCTCCTGACAAGCCACACAGAACTTCTGGGCTCCCTCCTGACAAGCCACACAGAACCTCTGTGCTCCTCCTGACAAGCCACCGGAACCTCTGCTCCCTCCTGACAAGCCACACGGAACCTCTGTGCTCCCTCCTGACAAGCCACACGGAACCTCTGCTCCCTCCTGACAAGCCACACAGAACCTCTGCACTCGCTCCTGACAAGCCACACAGAACCTCTGCACTCCCTCCTGACAAGCCACACGGAACCTCTGGGCTCTCTCCTGACAAGCCACACAGAACCTCTGCTCGCTCCTGACAAGCCACACAGAACCTCTGCGCTCACTCCTGACAAGCCACACAGAACCTCTGCGCTCGCTCCTGACAAGCCACACAGAATCTCTGCACTCACTCCTCCTGACATGGCATCTACTACAGCTAACATGGTCCTGAAGCTGAGCAGGAACCCACACCTCCTCCTCTTCCTCACCCAGCAGTAGTAGGACAACCAAGAGAGGCAAGGAGGAGTGCAGAGGCCACACCTACCTTTGTCAAAGGCTCAGGGCACAAATCCTTCAGGAAAAACCAAGTCTAGAAACAGAAAACCACACTATCTGAACAGTAAGCTGAACATTAGGTGTTGGCTAGAATAGAATGGCACGATCAAGTTCAAAATGACAGCGTCTGCCTCCTAACAGCACTGCTCTGGAGTGAGAGCAGCGAGCTGTCACCAACGCCTGTTCCCACTCAGGGCCCAACTCCTGGGTGGTTTCCCTGTTCACTCTGTAGGTTACGATTCTTTCAGAGGAATTTTCCTGCTGCCTCCTTGGTCTCTGGTTCCTAGTTCTCGTCCACGCCCTTCCCACTCTCCAACACCATCAAGGGTCTTTCTTTGAGCAGCTGCCCAACTATCCAGCCCTATGCAAATGGAAACTTAGAGGAATTGATCCAGTACACTACAGGGGGGGTCTCCTCTACCCTAACCCCTGGCCTCTCCCTCCTGTCCCACATGTAGCCTTCTGCAGTATTCCCAAGCATGACTCGTGCCCCTGCCCCACCATCAGAGCCCATATTCAGGGGACAAGTTCCTAGCCATCTGCCTCACTGCACCCAAGTAGATCTGGGGAAAGGCTGCTCCTTCTGAACGGTGCTGCGCAAGACTCAGGAAACAGGAATCAACGGGTCATCAGCAGCTGACCCTGAGGCAGAGCTCTAGAGGTTTCTGAGGACCAAGGGGCATGGAGGCCTGCCTTTGGAGGTAAAGACAAAAATGGAAATCATCCATATTACCATGCTACTGGAAGGGAGTCTGTCCAGGAATCCAAGCACTTTCTTCACACATGAAATTCCAATAGCAGCTTTCGAAGAGCAAATGCCGGAGAGGATCCCTGGAGGAAGACCTCATCCTGAACACAACGGGAACATGTGCCTGGTATTTTTCAATACGGCACAAATGAAGGCAATTAAATGCACTCTAGGGACTTCATCCATAAGCCCAACAGCTACACCAAGAGATCCAATTTACTGCGAGAGGGTTTTTCAAAAATAAGTTCAGGGGCTGGAGAGATGGCCGACCGCTCTTACGGAGGTCCCGGGTTCGATCCCCAGCATCCACATGGCGGCCGAGAACCGTCTGAAACTCCAATTCCAGGAGAACTCCAGTTCCAGGGGAATCCGACACCCTCTTCTGACCTCCGCGGCATTGCATGACACGGGTGCACATACCTGCATGCAGACAGTATATTCATACACATACCAAAATGAATAAAATTGATTAAAAAAAATAAAAAAAAAAAAGTTCAATACTGATACAACTCTGTATACTGTGACACATCGGGGGCAGGTTAAAGGACACAATGATTATTTGGACAAAGGAAGTAGCAGAAAGGGACCAAGAATGTCACCACCTCATTGACAGCTGCACCAATAGAACAACAGACTATTTCTAATTTTCTGAATATAAAATGGAGGCATGAACTTGATTAAAAGTAGAAAAAGAAATATCAAATTAGGTTTAACATTAAACAGAGTAATACACTTTGGTACAATTCCAAATTCTTTTAATAACCAAGTTTATAACTTGACGGTTCAGTTTGCTCTGCTACCTTTTCATTAAAGCTGTCCATACAGCCCATCAAAGAGAGGGCGGGGCCTAAGGAGAACTCAAGACACTTCCTAGAAAGCAAACACAATAGTGAGAACATTCCAGAACCAGGAACAGTCGGAGTCCAGTGCTTCAGACATCAAAGCAAGTAGATGGTAAGGGCTAAGGCTGAGTAAGTCCTCAGGCCAGCTGGGCCTGCACAAAGACCCTGAGAATGAAAGGAAGGAGGAGAAGGATGGAAGGCAGAGAGGCACTGCTTAGAATACAAGACTAAAAACAAGAGGCTTCCCTTTTTCTAAATGTATTCAAACTGTCAGAGGAAATAGTGAGGCACCTGACTGCCCCTCAGGACGTCTCCTAATCCCCACCCCGACCTTAATGACTCCAGCTAAGCATGGCCAGCAGCCACAGACCCAGTAACCACTCTGCACACTGCACAGTAACATGTGTACAACATAAAGACATGCGACCTCTTCTATCTGCCATGCCAGAGTAACATGTGTACCACATAAAGCCATATGACGTCTACCATCTGCCATGCCAGAGTAACATGTGTACCACGTAAAGCCATGTGACCTCTTCCATCTGCCATGCCAGAGTAACATGTGTACCATGTAAAGCCATGTGACCTCTTCCATCTGCCATGCCAGAGTAACATGTGTACCACATAAAGCCATGTGACCTCTTCCATCTGCCATGCCAGAGTAACATGTGTACCATGTAAAGCCATGTGACCTCTTCCATCTCCCAGAGTAACCCCACGTTACTAGTTACTATCCAAGAGGGAGACGTGAGGAATACAAAAAAAAAAAAAAGAAAGAAAAAGAAACACCTCTACCACAATTAAATTTCCAAAGATTTTGACCTTTAAACATTGAAAGTCAAAGTTCACTTCCAGATTTTCCCAAGAACAAGTTAGAATTCCTCTTCTTTCAACACCATAATCTAAGAATCTCTTAATTACATAAAGGGGGGGAAAGTCCTACTCCAACAAAAGCTCACTAGGAACAACTAGCCGCTCAGGTCCCCTGGAAGGTGTCGAGAACCCAGGCAGCGGTGGCACTCCTGCCAACACCTCTGCAGCCTGTTCAGGATTGCCACCCATTTCCTAGTCCGTGGCTTTCTTCTGAGAAATCCACATGTCTGGTCTACCAAGTCTGCATAGCCGAGTTCTGAAATCTGCACTCATAGGTGGTAGCTTCCAAGAGTGATAACTACCACAGACACCAGTAACTCACTCAGCTTCTCAGCTGAGCACAAAGGTTCAGGTGCCAAGAAAGGCTTGAGGGTGTCCAGAATATGCAGCCTGCTGAGAGATAAAGCCATGAAAAGACACAAGTGAAGACCACCATATCCCAGGGGATTCCTGTCCTCAGCCAGCAAGAGCGTTTCTAATTAGTTCTAAGCCCAAAGGAAGAAGGGATGTCTGTTGCTGAGGGATATCTTGCCTAGGCTGGGAACTAGAAAAACAGCTCCCGTTCTAAAGTGTGTGCAAAGTGTGGATACAGGCAGATTTAGGACAGATTAGGAAGGTGTAGATCGAGTCTCTGGGACCTTGGGTCACCTGCCCACTGTCTATGCGGCTGCCATGTCTTTGGGGGGGGGAAGATGGGAACCAAAAATCTTCCTTCTAAAGCCAAATTCTTACCATATGCTGACCCCATATCCTCTGCAATCACTGCTTTTGCACTGGGCATATTTATGGCCATTTGTCCAAAGACAAGCCTGTAAACCTAACACAGAACTCAGCTTTCAAAAAGAAAAGTATTCAGGAATACATATCTGCAACAGAAAGAAACCAGAGAAGGGTAATGTCTTTTTTTAAGATTTACTTTTATTTATGTTTATATGTGTGTGTCTGTATAAGTGTATGCCACTTATATGCAGGTGTCCTCAGACGCCAGACAAGGCACTGTATCCCCTAGAACTGGTGCTACAGGTAGGTGGTTGTGAGCTGCCTGGCACAGGTGCTGGGAACTGAATTAGCAACAAGTGCTCCTAAGCACTGGGCCATCAATCCAGCCCCAAAGCAAGATGTCTTCATGCCACACCTACACATAGAAAGCAAAGTTTGGCGCACGCCTTTAATCCTAGCACTCGGGAGGCAGAGGCAGAGGCAGGCGGATTTCTGTGAGTTCAAGGCCAGCTTGGTCTACAGAGTGAGTTCCAGGACAGCTGGGGCTACAGGGAGACCCTGTCTTGAAAAGACCCCCCCCCAAAAAAAAAGCAAAGTTAACAGCATTTCCTTCTCAAAGAAGAGCTGTAAAGCACTGGGTACCTACTTTTAAAGAACCATTATTTGAAGCAGGAGAAAAAGCCTATATATAGATACACATTGCAGGCAATCTACTACTGAGACCCATGGTCTATAATCAACCTTGCCACAGACCCATCTCTCCTGATTACATTTATAATGACAGGAAGAAGTCAGTAGATCCAACTGAAGCATATAATCAGAAAACCAATCCCATAATACATCAACCAAAAATAATTAAAATTCAGCAAACCAAGTTGAGCATCTAATCCCATGTAATAAGTCCAGCACCTTAATCTGCAGTAAGCTAGCAGCCACTCAATGTCAAGACATCAATACTTCCAACTAGCTGCACAGAGAAACTACTTCTGTGTACCTCAATATTTCCTTTTTTATATATAAAAACAAATTTCCTTTCCTTTGGACAAATACCTCAAGATATTTGATCCGTGCCACCACAATAATGTGAATACCAGAAATAAGAATACTGCATTTACAGTTAACTGCACATCACACATGGGGGGATATATTCGGTTTTATAAAAGGAGGTTATTTGTGTTCTGAAGTTTTAATTCAATCAGGTACCTGTAAACCCCTGCACTTGGAGCTAGAAGCAGAAGTAGTAGAGAGCAGGAGTTTGAGGCCAGCCTAGGATACATGAGACCCATCTCAAAAATATAAAACAACGACAAAAAATTTTACTCAAATGTTTAGATCACTGAAGAACTCACCTGTAGGTAAACTTATTTTTCTAAAGAATCATCACAACTCTCGAACACACCAATAAAACAGCGTCCTGTAGGCTTTTAAAAGGCAAAATTATAAACTAGTTAGACCTTCCTGAGATGACCAGGAAATAAATCTATCCTCATCAGTCCAGAGCCCAGTAGGGCTTAATTGCTAGACAAAAACCAGTGCTTCTAGGGTCCAGCCATAGGCACAAGGGCTAAGGGGCAGCACCTATGTAAGGCATCAGGAAAAATACAGGCCGCAGCTCCACAGAGCGCACACTTCCAAGGAAGTAGTTGGAATAGCAGCAAAAAGTATCCTCGCCACCAGGTTATGTGGCGCAATCCCAAGAACCATCCACAGGTGCAACAAGGAAGAGTGCAGGACCAACCATAGGAGAGTCAAGGGCTACTCTTCAGAACTGGCAACTAAAGGGGCTCCTCACTATCCTCAAGGGACCCCAATTTCCCAGCCACAAACTAAGGAGGGACATGGGGGCACTTCCCAGGCTTATGGGGCTTTGCAGTGAGCCCTGGCTGCTGGTACAAATTCATTCATCTAGTCACCACCTGAGTGTAAAGGCAGAAATCACCTAAGCAGTAAGACAGAATAAACCTGTGGACACATTGGGCAAGATTTCTCAGGGTGATAATTGATTATTGCCCACTAGGACAGGTGAGGTAGTTTGCAAAAGTTACCCAATAGTCTCAAACTGCAGCCAAGTGTACAACAGTGAGCCTGGGCCAGGGCCTGCAGGACCACCTCACCTCAAGCTTTCTTTGGGATGCCATCAGGCACAGGCACAGGGTCTCAGTGACTACACAGGTGCCAGATCCCAAAGACAGTGCAGGTAGAGGGAACAAATGTAAATGGGCAAAAGACAGTAAGGCAAGCACAGGAACCATTGAGGTACCTCCCATGGGACAGCTGTGTCATGTGTCTCTGTAATCAACTACCTTTCCCCACTTCTTTCTTCTAAACTATCTGAAATATCCTCTTAGAAGGGGGACACACAAACAGAAGGGAAAGAACTCAGAGAGGAACTAAGGGGAGCTAGTATTTGATAGTCCCACCATCCGGTAAGGGTCACAAACCACGGACCAGAAATGAGGGACTTCTTTCCTTAAGCCCAACTCAACCCACAACTTTCTGTGACAGAAGGAAATCCCACTCAACCTTCCTGCCATGGTTTCCTAATCTAGAGAATAAAAATTAAAAATGAGTCAGGTGTCTCCCAAGGCCTGACGGCCGAGCGCTTAAGAGCGCCAACCGCTCTTACAGAGGACCCGGGTTCGATCCCCAGCACCCACATGGCAGCCGAGAACCGTCTGAAACTCCAATTCCAGGAGAACTGCAGTTCCAGGGGAATCCAAGACCCTCTTCTGACCTCCGCGGCATTGCACGACACGGGTGCACAGACTTGCATGCAGACAGTACATTCATACACATACAGAAATAAAAATTAATTAAAAAAAAAACAAAAAAAAACTTTGACCCGAGTCACCCCTCATGTCCTATCATCACACAAATATCCATAGTTCAAAACACAGAGGGAAATGTTCAAAAGGAACTTAAAACCAATGAGTGATAAATATTTAATGGTAAAACAAATTCAAAACTATAGGAAACCACGCAGCTCACCACAGCATTCCAAACCACTAAGAATTCTTCCTTGTGCCTCGCAGCCGCTTTAGATATGGCAGGCAAAATTTATAAAGCTGACAGAGGAAAATGGTTTTAACTTCCAACCTGAGAGAATTAAATTTGTTTCTTAAAACGGGATCCCCAAAGCAGAAATCATATGGTTCTCTTTTTTACC
Source organism: Rhizomys pruinosus (assembly GCA_009823505.1). NCBI lineage: Eukaryota > Metazoa > Chordata > Mammalia > Rodentia > Spalacidae > Rhizomys > Rhizomys pruinosus. The sequence continues at coordinate 76,042 of VZQC01008211.1, read as the reverse complement.
TGATGGATTAACCACATTTAAATCAAGGACTTTCACCAACAAAAAAATACCTCAGGGTTATCTGAAACCAAGAATGAATAGCTTAAATAGACATCTCAAACACCAGAAGACAAAACCCAACCAAAAACTTTATAGAAGATATAAAGAAAAAAAAATTCAACAGAAATCACCGTGGCTAAGAGTATATATACTCAAGTTATTACTTATAGTAGAAACATAAATAAGCCTGGCAAAATACTGTTTTATATGTAAGAGATTGAGGGAAGGTTAGAAAGTTAAAAAAAAAAAAATCCACATTAGCAAAAATGTAGACAAAGCATGTTCAGTATCATTAGCCAGAAGGAAAGTATGCTGTCAAACCCTACTGAGAACTGGGCATGGTAGTGCACTCTTGGAATCTCGGTACTTGGGAGCCTGAGGCAGGAGGACGGTGAGTTTGAAAGCACCCTAGTCCAGGCAGGCAGGCAGGCAAAGACAGGGCAGAAGACAGTCATGAGTATGGCTACAATTTAAAACAAAACAGGTAAGTGGACATTAGAACCCTAAATTCACTGTTATGAGAAGGAACTTGAGAAAAGTCTTGATAGGTCTTCCAAAAAAGTTCCTCAAAAGTCTAACCACAGTTACATGACCCAGCAATTCTACCCCAAAGTATACCTTCAAGATAAATGAAAATGTGATGTCCATAGAACAATTCACATGCAAATGTTCACAATATTATGTATACTCAGAAGTGGAAACTATCCAAATATCCACCAACTGACAGATTGTAAAATATGACAAAGGAGTGCCATTCAGTGTTATGGGTTGGACCCTCGAGTGTCCCACCAAGGCTCATGTGTTAAGGCTCAGTCCCTGACTAATGGTGATAGTGGACCTTTTAGAGGGTGGGGCAAGGTCACTGGGGGGAGGGGGTGCTCTTGAAAAGAATGGAAAGCCCTGGCCCCTCTTTTCTAGGTTTGCTTCCTGGCAGGCATGCGGCGAGCAAATCTGCCCACTCCCTACCAAAACAATGAGACCAAGAACCATGAACCAAAACCTCTGACACCAGAAGCCAAAACAAATCTTTCCTCCTTTTAAGTTCATGCTTGGAAATTTGGTCACAGCAACACAAATGTGACTAACATATTCAGCAATAAAAAATGAAATATACCTACTACCATCATGTGGATGAACTTTATTATACTACGTAAAAATCAAGACACAAAATTATAAATCTCATGATTCTATTTATACTATATGATCCAAAATAGGCCAATCTGTAGAAATGGAAGATAGGTTAGTGTTTGCTGGAGGCTGGATGTGTTAAGAGGAAAGAGGTGTAGATACCAGGGGTGCTGAGTTTCTTTATGCAGTGAAGACAACGTTCCAAAATCAACTGTAGTGACTGCCAAACTCCACTGAATTACGCATTTTAAGTGGGTAACACTACATGGAACAGGAACTGTAACTCTTTAAAAAAAAAAAAAAGCCAGGCATGGTGGTGCATACCTTTAATCCCAGAACTCGGGAGGCAGAGGCAAGTGGATTTCTGTGAGTTTAAAGGCCAGCCTGGTCTACATAGCAAGTTCTAGGCTAGCTGGGGCTACAGGAAGATCCTGTCTCAAGAAGACTAGATAGATGATATAGATAGATGATAGATAGATAGGCAGGCAGACAGACAGATAGATACATGATAGATGATAGACAGACAACAGACAGACAGATAGATAAATGCAAGCTTAAAAAGAAAAAGGAATATAAATGCACTGCTGGGGAGCCACAAGCAGTAAGGCTCCTTGACAACCACTTGATAGCACCCAACTCTGACAAGCTCTTGTTTGCAGTATAGTATCTAGAGCTGCACGGAAACAGCAAGTCATATGGAAAGGTGCTCAAAATCATCAGCAACATGCCACTTCAAAGTACCCTGAAAAACCACTACATACCTGGTAAAAGGGTCAACACTGAAAATACCGAATACTGATGGGAATGTAAAAGCAGCAGCCACTTGGGGGCTGCAGAGATGGCTCAGCAGTTAAGAGTGCTGACTGCTCTTGCAGAGGACCTGGGTTCAATTCTCAGCACCCACATGACAGCTAAGAACCATCTTTTAAGCCAGGCGTGGTGGCGGACCCCTTTAATCCTAGCACTCAGGAGGCAGAGGCAGAGGCAGAGGCAGGTGGATCTCTGAGTTCAATGCCAGCCTGGTCCTCAGAGTGAGTTCCAGGCCAGCTAGGGCTATCGGGAGACACTGTCTCAAAAAGACAAAAAAAGAGGCAGCCACTCTGGACAATCACACAAACACTAACCACGTGACTCCATAATCTTAAGGTTATTTATTATCCTAGAAAAATGAAAAACTTATGTTCATACAAAAAATGGTACCTGGATGCTTATAGCAACACTATTCATCATGAACATTAAATACTAGGAACAAGCCAAGTAACCTTCAAAAGGTCAGTATGGCAGATCCAAACCACAGTTATGCCACTTCAACATAAAGAAACAATGATACATGAATGAATGTGGATAAATCCCACATGCATTATCTTAGGTAAAAGTAGCCAATAACAGAAGGTTATATGCTGTGTGAACAACTGCATCTCAGACAGACACTCCAGAAAAACCAAAACTATACAGACAGGTAAGTGGGCTCCAATGGCCCAAGGCCAGTGAGGGCTAGTTCTGGGATTCTTTGGAATGTTGTTACTGTTATATATCCTATTACAGAAGTGCTTTTAAGAATCTACACATATTAAAGCACACGAGACTATATACCCCCAAAAGTTGTGTGACTATTTTGACAAATTATGCAATAGGGAAAACAGAAAAGACACAATATCCAAGACATTGTTCTATTAAAGATGCATGCTGCCAGACATGGTGGCGCATGCTTTGATCCCAGCATTTGGGAGGCAGAGGCAGGCAGATCTCTGTGAGTTCAAGGCCAGCTGAGGATACAGGGAGACCCTATCACAAAAAGACAAATAAAATAAAGATGCATGCAAACAGGTCAATGATGATAATGCCATGAAGTAAAAAATCTGAAGCCCTTAACTCTCCTCTTCTGAGAGGCATAAATGGAAAACTGAGATGGAAATACAAGAAAATGTCCAAAGACTGATATAACTGGGGAAAAAAGAAAAGGGTTATTCAACTGCTGAGAAGTTAGTCCAGAGCTCAGAGGCTACTATGGAAAGGACTCTTTTTCAGCATTGAGTAGCAAACCATATTTAATTAAAGTACTCTTATTTTATATGGATGAGTGTATTACCTGCATGTATGTTAAGTATACCCATATCATGGAATGCCCATGGAGATCTGAAGAGGCCATCAAATCCCCTAGAACTAAAGTTAATTATTGATGGTTGTTAACCACCATGTCAGTACTGGGAACCAAACCCAGGTCCTCTGCAAGAGCAGGCAGTGCTCTTAATTGCTGAGCCATTTCTCCATTCCCTTAATTAAAATTTAAGACAAGCTGGGCATGGTACCATATGCCTATAATCTCAGTGCTTGGGAGGCAAAGGCAGAAAGAATTTCCAGGCCAGCCTAGTCTCAAGAGCAAAATTTTATTTAAAAAAATCCTAACTAAAACCTTAAAGCACTTTTTTTTTGTTGTTTTGGTCTTTTTGAGACAGGGTCTCCTTTTAGTCCCAGCTAGCCTGGAGCTTGCTATGTAGACCAGGCTGGCCTTGAACTCACAGAGATCGGCCTGCCTCTGCCTCCCGAGTGCTGGGATTAAAGGTGTGCACCACCACGCCCTGGCCTAAGACAGTTCTTAGCTGGTATGTGGGTGCTGGGAATCGAACTCGGGTCCTCTGCAAGAGCAGTCAGTGCTCTTAACTGCTGAGCCATCTCTCCAGCCCCCAAAAGCACATTTTTTAAAGTAAAAGAAGACAAAGTTATCTTCATTAATTTTATTTTTAACATCCAAGATTATAATTTGAAAACTGGATAATCACTTACCTTGGCCATTATTCATATGCCAGAAAATATCACAGACAGACAGCATCGTGTGGAGTACCACTTTAGGCATGGTACCTTTCCAGACATTAAACCACATCTCTAGGAGGAAAGGCTAACAGCCAGACACATCTGGCCTCAGCATGAGGGAAGGAAACATGATGGCCCTGGGAAGGAAGCCAGGCAAGGGCACCAACTACACTCAGGTACCTTACACTCTCCGTTATAGGGGAAGACCCTCATTCTACGAAGACCACTCCACATAAGCAAATCATGGCTTTTTCTGGCCCTTTAAATTTAGTGTGCTGACTCCAATCCAAATAAACTACAAATCATCTTCTTAAAATATTAAAATAGTATCTTATTTTTTTCCATGTCAATGTAAATACTCATGGAATTCTGTTTCTGGAAATAGAAAGGATATGAATAAAAAAAACTAGCTTTAATAAGAATTTCTAAGTGTAAACATGTGTACAGATCAGGCATCTAACTGGAAAGCAAGATGCTCTATGTGAATATACATTGGTACTTCTAAATATGCCTGGAATCAGGTCAAGTCCAAATCATTGGCTTTGGAGAAATAGCTGGAAGAAAGGTTTGAGTGAAGACAAAATTCAGTAGGCTCCTAAAAGGGTATGTTTTATCATGTGGCTGAACTAATTCTTCTTATAGATTAAAAGTGGTCATGGTGGGCAAGGTGAAGAATCTTCATTTTGTATGAAGTGTAGTTTTTTTCCCCCCTTGGAGATTAACCACAGAGGCTGGCTGTATTACATTGTCCTAATTCAGATGTGTCTGAAGGACAAGAGGAACAGCCATTAACTATACAGGGAGGGAAAACAGCCCAGACCAGGGTGGATGTAACCACAGCAGCCTTTACCACAGACATTGCCCTTTATACCAACTCTACTTCTTTCCTTGAAGGTAAAATGACTGGCTTTAAAGTTCATCAAAACTTCCACTTTCCTTTGGGGAAAGGAAGAAAAAAAAAAAAAGACAAGCCAGTAAGTCCAAAGAATACAAATTAGACAATGAGACAATTACTTCACAGGACATGTGTCCTTAATGACACTATGACAGAAAGCATGGCAAGTAAAGGTCTAAAGAGCGACAGTGCTTCTTCTCCTTTTATTAGGGCCTTACATCTGACTGTCTTAGCATTCCTGGAGTGACGGCTAAGGCTAAGTAACTCTTTGTAGAAGAACTGGATAGACTCCACTTTTAGTACAACAACTGTACTTTTTAGACATGAATTCTGGAGTAATTTGGCTGAGACAGAAAGAGACCGACCAACCTTCCAACTTACCATTTGAAATTAAAAAAAAAAAAAAAACAACAACTTCACTGCCAAGTATATCACATACAGCACAAATCCAAATTCTCTAGTAATCCCATAAAATCTATGTATGCAGAAGTAGGCAGCCTAAAGGGCATGCTGTTGCCAAAGGATCCAAAAGGAAAACCCTGACTGTGAGCACCAGTGACTCTCAATATGGAGGCTATGAGAAGCTTTTAACCTCCCCCAGACAAAGGACAAGACTGCAGGCAGGAGGCTACACAGAGGGCAGACACCTGGGGAGTCCTGTTCTATGCTAACCACAGCCACGGTGCCACCAGACATCGCACAACCTCACTGAACAAGCCACAGCATTCCCTTGTCCTGAATTATGACCTTGGGCACATATTTTTGTGGGAAAATACTGAGGTGTTATAGTGGTTGCAGTAGGAGATGGAGGCTTCCACAGAAACTGCAATAAACAGAAGTTTAAATGCTATGACAACATCTTCAAGACCTTTCTAGGCCTCACACTGACCAACATAAATGAAAAGTTTCGTTATAATATGCTGCCTTTTCCCCTTACATTTCTGTTCTAATTTAGTTTCTGTTGCTGTGATAAAATAACCTGAAAAAAACAGTCTTAAGGGAGAAAAGTTTTATTCATTTTGTAATTCCAGGTTCTAGTCCATCACTGTGGGAAAGTCAGGGCAAGACTTGAAAAAGCTACCCATATCCACAGTCAAGAGCAGAGAGAAAATGAAGATATGCATGCTCACTCCTACTTAGTTAGCACTGGCTCTTAACTTACACAGTCCAGGATCCCCGGCCTAGGGAATGGGGCTGCCCAAACTGGGTTTTCCCAGATCAATTGATGATCAATTGATGTAATCAAGATAATCCTCCAGAGAAAGGAAATGCCCACAGGCCAACCTGATCTAGAGGAGCCCTTGTGGAGATTCTTTCCACCTGATTCTAGATTGTGCTGTTGGCAACTAAAACTAATCATCACAATTATGGACCTTATTTTTCCATCTTTGAAGGAACATATTCTACAAAGTAATTGTATGATCTGATCATAGTTTGCCAATCACATATGAAGTCTTGGATTTGATCCCCAGGAAAGAGATGAAGGGTGTTGGTTGACTCTAAGCAGAAATTCCACTTTCCTCCTCCCTACTGACAAAAGCTTCCTTACTTCAGATGGAACTTTGCTACAGCGTAAGTGAACCAGAATAACAGATTAGGTAGTGAAGTTTTCATGACTACCCATCCCATCCACTTAGCACAGTGTGGTGGTTTGCATGAGTGTTCCCCATAGGCTGTAAGTATTCAGACATTTGTCTCCAGTTGGTGGCGCTGTTTTTGGAGGTCCTCTTAGAAGGTATGGCTGTGCTGGGGGAAGTGTGTCACTGGGGGCAGGCTTAGTGAGTTTTAACAAGCCTCATGGTCTACAGTTGCCTTCTCTGTTTCCTGTACTCTTTGCGAGATGTGACCCTCGGCCTGCCACTCCAGATCTAGCCACCACACCTCCCGTCACAATGGACTCTAATTCCCTGGAACCGTCAATCGTAAGCTCAAATAAACTCTTCCTTTTATAAGTTCCTTTGGTCATGGTGTTTTATCACAGCAACAGAAAAGTGACTAATATACACAGTAAATGGACAAATCACCAAAGTCTGTAAGGTGGATATGGATAGCTTTTTCACATCTTGCCCCGACTTTTCCACACACCACCAGCAACCACACAAAACCCAACTAGGTCTCTGCTCTAACACTGCTTGCTGCTCAAGGAATTTCCCAGAGCATATCAAGCAGTGTTGTGGACAGAGTCCAAGTGAAGTGTCTTCCCAGGACCTGCCATTCCCTGTGGAAGTTCTTCTCAGGGATCAAGACAATAGTAAAGCCTAGAGAGCTTCCCTCACCAGAGCCAGATGCCCCATCCTTCCTCCTGTTTGCTTTTGTTCCTGATTTTCTTGGTTTCACCTCACTGAACACATTCACTGCAAATCACCTTCATTGTAGTGTAATCTAACAAGATGGACATTTAATCAAGAAAGGAAATTAACAATCCCTAAGTGAAAGCAGGTACTTTTACAAACTTAATTTCCATTTCATCTTTGCAACAAATTTAGTACATATGGTTTCCCATTTTTCAAGAGGAACCAGGTAAGTTAAAAAAAAAAAAAAAAGTTCACTCAAGGCCACACACACCACAGTAAATGACAAGATTCAAGTCCAGTGATGTGTGACCCTAAAACTCATTCTTCATTTCAAAAAGTTATGTTTAAGCCTGGCGTGGTGGCACACGCCTTTAATCCTAGCACTTGGGAGGTAGAGGCAGGTGGATCTCTGTGAGTTTAAGGCCAGCCTGGTCTATGGAGTGAGTTCCAGGACAGCTGGGGCTACAGGGAGACACTGTCTCAAAAACACCAATAAATAAATAAATAAATAAATAAATAAATAAATAAATAAATAAAAAAATAATAAAATAAAATAAAAATAAATAAAAAAAAAAAATTTTTAAAAAAAGTTATGTTTAACCATTACACATCACCATCCTTTACAACAACAAAACAGGACTGATTACTGCTCAATTTTTATTTCCTTACTATTCCTCTTGGTGAACCAATGGTTCTCAATTTTTCCTACCTTAGACAAAAATCTACCTCTAACCCTTCCTCTCCCATCAGGTGTACTCAGCAGAAGCCAGGAGAAGAAAGTCTGCTCTTAATCATCCAAAATGGATGCTGTTCTCAAGAAGCAGTCACTTCTACTTATAAAGTTTTGGCGTCTAAAAACTTTCATGAGTTTTTCTGCCCTGGTTCTCAAGTCCAAATCCCCAGTTTTAAAGGCATTACATCCTGAGCTCGGGAAGATGGCTACCTGTTTGGGGCCTGAACTTAGGAACCATCTTGTGCTTGTCTAGTGGTCAGACAGGATTGACTCTGTGATATCTAAGCATTGTAAACAGCTTCCGTACAGAATCAGAACACGTTAATACAATGTGTTGCCACATAAAGAACGGGGGAAGCACCGGACATTTTGTAGTGTTCTACTCTCATAACTTCTGCTTTACTTTTTACACACCTAGCTTTCTTAAAAGTTAAGTGTAGGCACACTAGCTCACTAATCAAAATTATCAACTCTCAGCAGCATTTTTTAAAACAGCATCAACTTAAACCACAGCTGATGACTAAAGATATCAAGGTAATGGTTTAGGATGACAAGAGATTTTTATGGCTACTCATAACAATCCTAAAATTAGGTGACTTGATTGTTACAAATTAATAAGAAACCATTTGACGACGATACATCAAATGCTTTTACCAAAAATAAAGTGCTATAAGTGACCTTTATGGTGATAAAACCATCAAAGCCAAGTTCTTTTGAAAGGAAAGGTTGAAGCCTCTCCTTGCTCTCAAAACCTGCTGTGCTATTAGAGGCCTTCACATCCACTCTCAGCTCAGCCAAGTGCTGCATAATCTAAAGCGATGTTATTTTTAAGCCTTACCTTCAGATAGGATCCATAATATTTGGTTACGTATGGACTGTCACACTGACTCAGCACTGTGATTTCTTGTTGAATGTCCTCTATCTCATCTTCAGCTTCTTCCAGATCAATGATTTTTATGGCAACCACTTTCTGAGTCCGATTGTCAATGCCTTTGAACACCTCGCCAAAAGATCCCTTCCCAATTCTCTCTAGCTTGGTAAAAAGCTCTTCTGGGTCTGCTTTCAGATTCTGTAGGAGAGAAGGGAGAAAACATTAATATTTTTCAGAGCTATGGCTGGTTCTTTGATTTACAGCAGTGTAGACCACAGCCTGGGAGGGACTGCTGTGTTTTCTGTGACAAGGATCAGGCTATTGTGATCACAGTTCTTCAGGGTCAGGATCTAAAAGTCCCGAGCCTGACCATGCATGTTAAACAATTAAACATACCAAGTGTGGGACAAAGGCCTGCCTACCATGGGTTTAGCCTCTAGAAGAAAGATGGATAAAGGTGGGAGACTGGTTCACTCTAAGCAAAAAAAAATCTACTTTTTCCTACCCATCTCCAAACTGTCCTAACTTCAGATGGGTACTTGCTAAAATGTAGGTTAACTAGCTCTATCATGAAAGGGAGAGGGGGGTGGCTCTGTAGCGTATCTGAATAGATTAATTTAAATCCATTTACAGCTATTCTCTTCACCTGAACAATAACCGAATGACAGAAAACAGCCTCTGTTCTTCTGTCACATAAATGCTGGGTTCTTGAAATAGATTTTAAAAGCTCTTAACCATGGACCAACTGGACACAGTATCCACACCCAAGGTCTACCTATTAGGACCCAGGAACCCCTAACAGCCATCCAGCACAAAGCTAAAGCTGTGTGTTAGAGTTTTCACTGCAATCACTGCTGACAGTAGGGACATCTGGAAATAATCTGAGGAGCCGTATGTATATGACATTTCAGAGCAAGTAACTGCCCAGTGCCACATGCTGGTGGCACCCCAGAACTTGCAACTAACAAGGACATGAACAACCCAGTCATCAGTCTTGTGAACACATTTCCTCACAGGAAAAAGAGAATGTCTGGCTGATCCTCAAATATCTATTAATCCTTCAAAGAAAGTAAAATACACAGAAAAAGAGTGAGGCAGCAAAGAAAGGGGGTCTGAAAAAGGGGTACAAGAGGGAGCCGAGGAGAAGGGGAAGGAAAAGTAGGCACAGGTTATCCAGGAGCAGGTCAAGGTGGTCCCAGGCATGGGACATGCCAATACCAGCAACAGATGACACCGAGCGTGCTGTCACTGGGCGCCACCACACGTGCTTCTAGAGGTAAAGCCCTGAGTTCTAGGCATCTGCTTTACCACTGTCCTGCTAGATGCCCGGCAACAACCAGGAACTGACAGTCCCAGGTGGCCCCTTCTCACCATGGAAGCAGAGCCCAGACCCAGTCTGAGATTACACCTGGAGTAACAACTTCACAAACCCACTGACTGACAATATTGGGATAAATAAACAATGGTCTACGTGCTGGACACGGTACAAACAATGTGAGACGCATGACAGCGTTACCACAGAAAATGACACGGGGGAAAGACTGAGCCAATTAGTGCTGTACACATCCTGGAAATGGAGTGCCCTATGTAACCAACTGCCCAAGAAGCTGCCAGGAACACAAGGACTGCAGCTTTGGCCAGAACCTCCTTGGCTCACAACAAACTAAACACACACTCCCACAGTGTTCAAAGAGAAACACGTTCACCTTCATTTGTACTTGAAGTGCTGCACTACACTTTTCAACTGGGTGACAGAGCCTTGACCAGGCAACTGCTGTTTCTAGTCACAGAACAGTCTCCAATGTCTTTCAGACACTGAATATGCTTAGGAAGTTATTTGTTGTTGTTGTTTTTAAGCCCTAAAAACACAGTCCAAGAGAAGAGACTCCGAGACCAACTATCTATCAGAGCCATGGGTGATATCCTAAAGTGCGAGCTGTTTTTGAAGCTAGGGGTAGCCCTACAGTTTCCTCTTATTTTTAAATTTGGCAGGTACACAGGTAAATGAGCACCCTTCAAAGTAAATTTTAGTAACACTCCCCAAAGAATTCTACAGAATGCCAGGGGAGCATGCTGTACCCCATGCAGCCTGTACTCTGTAGGGGACCTGTTTCTGCTCCCTCCCATATCACACACAAGCAGCTAGGAAGGAGTCAAGGACTGAAGGAGGGATGCTCATGTCCCTCCTGCAAAGACTCAAACCCAGACAGCAGCAGCTGCTTGCTGTGTTCTGCGGTGCTGTGCGGCTCAGCAGCTCCATGCTGTGTCCCATCTCTCCCTTACCTTCTTATTTCCAAGATGAGATAGAGTTGCCCTCCTTTTCCTTAAAGCCAATCCTAATGGCAGGGCTTTGGAATCCATCCTCCTCTCTCTCAGCAAGGCTTCACCAACAGCCCTCTGGGCAGCTCTTCTTCCACCACCCCAGCTACTGATCTGTGCCCTGGGCAATACGCTCAGAGTCCTCCTGCTTCAGACAAAGAACGCCCACTTGTCCTCGGCAGCCCTGCTCCTTGACACTCCTAAAGGTCCCCGACAACCTGCACGCCCCTACTGAAGGTCCCCGACAGTCATCTGCACGCTCCTACTGAAGGTCCCAACAGTCATCTGCACACGCCTACTGAAGGTCCCCGACAGTCATCTGCACACCCCTACTGAAGGTCCCCGACAGTCATCTGCACACCCCTACTGAAGGTCCCCGACAGTCATCTGCACGCCCCTACTGAAGGTCCCCGACAGTCATCTGCATGCTCCTACTGAAGGTCCCCGACAGTCATCTGCACACTCCTAAAGGTCTCCGACAGTCATCTGCACCTGCCTGTACACCCGCTTCTCGGCACACTGGCTCAGGCAACTCTGGTCACCAGTGATACAGCCCTGAGCCTCATTAGCCATGCCCTCTGCCCCCTTGTAACTTTCCAGTCCCTTGGCCTCTACACCCTGTTCTCAGCTCTTCTTCCAGCCCCTGGTGCCAAAGCAATCTTCACACAGGCCTGCATCCTGGTAACTACCTAGACTGCAACCCAGGCCTTCTGCTCTCCTCTTCCTGGAAGACACTCAGCTGATGAGGCACAGCGGGAGGCTTGCAGGTAAGATGATTCTGAGGAGCACAACTCTGCAGTACTCTACACACACACACACACACACACACACGCACGCATGCACGCACACACACACACGCGCCAACATCTGTACTGCTAGCACCTGCCCTGCCTCTGGAGTGTGAACTCCTAGGACACTTCACTTTCTAGGTATCACCTCTTTCCACAGAGGTCTGAGCCCAACCTGTCTTAACAGAATGTGTCACTTCCCCTGCTGAACTGAACTGCCCTGGCATGTTCCTCCAGTTTCTACGCTGTCTCATTTCTTAGACTAAACTGAGGAAAATCGGGGACTATGTCTCACCCCTACAGCAGAAGTGGCCTGGAACTCCTGGTCAGTAAATGTCCCGTGAGCAGTAAGAAACCTCGGCTTACTTAGATACAAATGAGACATCACACAGAACCTCCTCTCTGAGACCCTAGGGACAAGGTGGGGACAGCATCCCTCAATCAGTCTTTTAAAAAAGGACTGCTCAGAACCAGGGGAGAAGCAAGCCACATGCCCCTGCTCTAAAGCACAGCTTTAGTTAGCAACTCCACTGACTACTCCATCCTCACAAGAAAAGCTGCTGTTTCCAGAAGAGTGTTCAAAAAAGAAAACAAAAGAAACAAAACCACCTACTCAGGCCCTTACAACACTGAAGAAGCCAGTGGGAGACACTATCACTAGGAAGCCTGCCCACGAGCCCCATGGTGTGTCTACACCCCAGCCAGGGAGGAGACCCATGAGCCCCATGGTGTGTCTACACCCCAGCTGGTGAGGAGACCCATGCAGCCCTGATGGTGTGTCTACATGCCAGCCTGTGAGAAGACCCATGAGCCCCATGGTGTGTCTACACCCCAGCCAGTGAGGACACCCATGCAGCCCCATGGTGTATCTACACCGCAGCCGGTGAGGAGACCCATGATCCCCCATGGTATGTCTACATCCCAGGCAGTGAGGAGACCCATGCAGCCCCAATGCTGTATCTACATCCCAGCCGGTGAGGAGACCCATGCAGCCCTGATGGTATGTCTACATCCCAGCCGGTGAGGACAACCATGCAGCCCCGTGGTGTATCTACACCCCAGCCAGTGAGGAGACCCATGCAGCCCCATGGTGTGTCTACACCCCAGCCGGTGAGGAGACCCATGCAGCCCCATGGTGTGTCTACACCCCAGCCGGTGAGGAGACCCATGAGCCCCCATGGTGTGTCTACACCCCAGCCAGGGAGGAGACCCAGGCAGCCCCGATGGTGTGTCTACACCCCAGCCGGTGAGGACACCCAGGCAGCCCCATGGTATATCTACACCCCAGCTGGTGAGGAGACCCATGCAGCCCCGATGGTGTGTCTACACCCCAGCAGGTGAGGAGACCCATGAAGCCCCATGCAGCCCCGATGCTGTATCTACATCCCAGCCGGTGAGGAGACCCATGCAGCCCCGATGGTGTGTCTACACCCCAGCCGGTGAGGAGACCCATGAGCCCCCATGGTGTGTCTACAACCAAGGCAGTGAAGAGACCCATGCAGCCCCGATGGTGTGTCTACATCCCAGCCAGGGAGGAGACCCATGAGCCCCCATGGTATGTCTACATCCCAGCCGGTGAGGAGACCCATGCAGCCCCGATGGTGTGTCTACATCCCAGCCAGTGAGGAGACCCATGCAGCCCCGATGGTGTGTCTACATCCCAGCTGGTGAGGAGACCCATGCAGCCCCGATGGTGTGTCTACATCCCAGCCAATGAGGACACCCAGTCAGCCCCAGCCCCAATGGTGTGTCTACATCCCGGCCGGTGAGGAGACCCATGCAGCCACCTCCTGGACCTCAGCTGAAGACCCAGCATCATTCTTGGCTAAAGACCATCAGAACTACCAACACTCCCAGAATCATAAGCAATGCAGGTCACCAGTTGGGTTGTCTGTCACTCCGTGAGATAGCTGAACAAAGTGGTGCTAAAAGCCAAGTGCTACCCAAACCACCATGTCCTGGCTGGCTGCACTCCCACCTGGCAGGGGCCATCTCCTACACCTCATCTCCTGAGAAGAAAATCTGTGGCAGACTCTTTTTCCTGCCTTGCCACTGACAGTTCAGATGATGTTTTCTCAGTTCACAGCACAGACTGGACAGAAGTCACTGTCTGACAGAGTTGGGCACCGTGCCAGGAGAGAGGGGGAGATGGCAAGAGGGGGGGCCTATGCTGCGTGTGTGAGGGACACGGGTCCTTGGCATCAGAAGACAAGCTGGTAAACCGCTACCATGATGGCTCCGACAAGTGCACAATTCCGTGTCCACAGCTCCATGCAACTTTACAGCTCCACGCAACTTTACTGCTCCGGCAAACTCAGAGCCTATCTTCCGACCCCAGAACCTCTGTTCATCTTGTGATATCCTGAAACACTGTACAGCTTCCAAGGTTGCACCTTAAAGGACCAAGCAGCTTTCAAGTAAGCCCTCTTGGACACCTCAATCAACACACAGAGGCTTGTTCTGGCCCACTGGAGAGCCTGCATGAGGAGACACCCCCAGCCATTAGCTGTCCTCATCAATGCAGAGCACAGGTCTCCTCCACCAGCCACATGAGCCCTGGAGAGTACAGGTGTACACACATGTATGTACATACACACACATACATGTACACACACACACACACACATACACACACGGAATGGTGAGACATACTAGATCACTGTACTGTTTTAGGCCCAAGTTCCAAGATGACCTGTGGCCCAACGAAGTAGGTGTAAGAAAAGGGAGTGAGGCCAAGAACACTGTAGGAAAAAGCGCCCACTTGGGGAAGGGTTCTATCCAGGCGAAGGGCTCTGACTGTAATGACCACCAGTTCCCATAGAAAACAAATATTTTCTTTCTCTTGCTGTTGTCCTGTAAGACCTCTCCACATGTTCCAAGTCTGAAGCTTTGTCTCACATCTGCTCAAGTATGTGGTAAAACTGCCCTTGGCAAGAAGGAAGCCACCCAAACTGAGAGCCAAGTACTATAAAGAGCTGGGTTCCCTAAATGCCAGAGGCCTCCCTGTACCTTGACAATTCTTGCATAAATTCATTACCATATGGTTGGTGTTGTCTATGGTGGGGGGGGGGGGGAAGCAATGCCAAAAATGACTCATTTCAAAGGGGAACCTCAAGATTTTGCAGGCAGAATTTGTTCTCTGAGGAGAGCAGATCTCCTTGGCAGAAAAGATGACCTTGACCAACCATTCTGAAAATATTCTTTATAGAAAGGTTTCTGTTGAACTGAGCAGGAATCCCAGCCTCAGACTCAGGTCTGCAGCTTCTCACTGCCCCTCAAGAGAACCAGAGCCTGGCTGTAGGCAGCCCAGCTGGCCCGTAGGTGGGAGTCAGGGGTCCCCAGCAGCTCAGCTTTCTCTGCCACACAGAAGGTCAAGAAATGAACACAGGGTGGATACACACAACACAATCCCTTAAAAGGAAGGCTGGGAGGACGGGAGGAGGGTAGGAGGAACAGAGCACCTAAGGCTCACTCCACTGACACTGCTACGTTAGGGAAGTCCCATCCCATAACAAGTGAAAATGCTGATGCACTCACAGGGGCTCTGCCCTCGTGAGCAGACTGAGGAAGGTATCAGGGAGTGGGCTCCTAATGAACGGATGAATTCGGAAGATTGTTCTGAGGTCTGTTGTCTCTCTCCAGCTTATTCACCTGCCTTTTCTCCATGTTGCAACGCAACATAAAGGCCCTCCCCAGATGTCCTGACCACGCTCTCAGATGTCCCCGCGTCCAGAGCCAACCTGAGGTCATCGATGATAGCAAATGAAAATGAACTACAATACTAATTTCTGGAATCACAAAAACTTTACCACCTAATGAAGAGACAGTCCAACTTCCCACTCTGGAAACTGTAAGAGAAAACTTTCAGAAAGTGAGACCTGCCTTGCCTGCTCCTGGCAGCTTTACTTTCTTACCTCTTTCCTCATCATGACAAAAACCTTCTTACATATTCAGACCTCCTTACATATTCAGACCTCCTTACATATTCAGACCTCCTTACATATTCAGACCTCCTTACATATTCAGACCTCCTTACATATTCAGACCTTCTTACATATTCAGACCTTATTTTTAATTTGTCTACAAGACTTAGAAACACTAAGAAAGACATTTATTATAGTTAACTGTATGATTGTCAGAACCCTCACTAACAAACCCAAGTAAGCAAAAACCTACTGCTCCAGATCAAAGCCCCAGGCTTAGCCAGGGACAAAGAACCCTGCCAGGCCCCTTTCGCAGCACTCATGCTGGGAAAGATGCTCATGAGAGCATCCTTCTTGCTCTCTGCCCTAAAAGGCCATGTGAAAGTGGTCAGATGGGTCTAGAGTTATCACCTCCACAGAAATTCTTGATACTGGCAAACAGCTACCTAAAGTCTGGGTTCTCCCTAGAAACAAGTGCACGGAACAGTGCCCATCACACCACTGCACAGTAAAGCAAGGGCAAGACGTCCTGGGCTGTAGCAGTGGAATACCCTCACCCCTGAGTACAAAACCATCTGCCCAAGAGAAGGAACCACAAGCTCTCCAAGGATCTGATCTGTACCATTAGACTTCTAAGGAAAGAAAAGTCTAAGTTCAATCCAGATGGCTCAGAAATTAAGACTTTAAGAAAAATCTTAAGTGGTCAAATTCCCATGAAAAATTTACACTGCCTATAAATATATCTCTCTTATTCCTAAATCTGAGTTTTGCACACATAAAGGAACCTTCTACTTTCTAGTTATTCTGAATGGCTGCCCACTTATTATGTAAAGTAGACCTTCATCTAAACAAGATGGTAATAAACCTTAAAAGGATGTTGATGAAAATGGTAAGATGATTTGGGAGGCAGAGGAAGGCGGATCTTTGTGAGTTCAAGGCCAGCCTGGTCTACAGAGTGAGTTCCAGGACAGCTGGGGCTACAGGGAGACCCTGTCTCAAAAAGACCAAAAAGAAAAGAAAATGGTAAGATGAATGTCTATGCACAGTTTTTATGATTTAGTAGTTGCCTCTGCTTGAAGAAACAGACACAGGAATAATAGTATAGAGCACTGAAGACAAGGGTTGGTACAAACAGACTCATTTCCATTTTCCAGACCTGTAATGAAAACAGCCTTCTGGGTTTTCATCTAGCAGGTACAGGGCTCTGGGTTAGATCCCCAGCTAGTGGCATGAAGCAGCACCCTCACTCCTGTGCTGGGTAGCAAGTGCAGGTCCCAGTCACAATGGCAAACCGGGTACTCTACTGGACCTTGACTATATTGTCTTGAAGGTTAGATGGACTGAATATATTTTCAACCTGGGATCATTTCAATTTGTGATGAGTTTGTTGGGATACATGTATATGTTCAGGAGCAGCTGTGCATCTACCCTGGAAAACGACTAAATTTTAATTAATCAGAAAAACCATTTGACAGCATTTCTCCACTGTATATACTGACTCTGCACTCTCTGGGAAAGCTAAAGAGTAGGTCTCTCGTATGCGCTCTCATCTAATACTGAATCAGACCCTGGGCCTCTCTATGCGGGGTGGTGGGCAGGCAACACCAGCCAGCTAGGGCTCTGACGCCTTTAAGAAATTGGAACTTGCAGTGCCCTGCCGCTCTCCCAGAGTTACAAAAGGAAATGGCACAGCTTTGCTTTCTGGTGCTCTAGCTTCTGCAACACTTATTACACTTCAGATCCCTTGAGAAAGCTCATTAAAATAGTTCTATGATGACTTAAGTATTTTTTATTTTTAAACCTGAATAGCTATTACCATTTTCTTTTGACCATTTCTGGCAATGAAAAATGCATGCAGCAGTACTAATCAACTCTCAGAGGTACTTAGCTTCAAGTGTGCCATTCTGCTCAGTCAGATCACACACTATACCACTGTGGTTGAAGCTAAGCTTTTCCCCTGGTTTCTCATGAAAACAAAACCTTTCCCTACATCTGATGTGCTTTAATGCCTGGTCCCCGTCACTTCACCACCCCCAGAAACAAACAAGAGAGATGGCTAGCACTACACTGGTCTGGATCAAAGAAGTGAGTTAGTAGCAGGCATGGTGGACTCCACTCCTCTGAACCTGGCAAGCATCCCCAGTGAGCAACAGAAGTCGCTCTTCTTGGAACTGAACCGGGTCAGGGAACCCTCCCCTTTCACCCTAACCAGATGCCATTGATCCAGTTGCCAAAAAGCCACTTGCCAGCCTGGCTCAGCCCTACCACCGACAGAACCCTACTCTTCCCCATTCTGAATGTCCTTCCTCCACATGTCCCCGTCTCTCCTACCCCAGGTCCCACACTACCACACATTTTCTTTACAGCATGACTACCCACCATTCCCCAAACCAGGAACTTTGTCCTCTGTTCCTCTCTTACCCTTATCTAAACCCTGACCATTATTCTTCCCAAACGTCTCTCCATACAGTCCCTCCTAGGCCCCTGCTTGACTCCACCTCATCCTCCCTCGCCACCACCCCAGCCTCCTCTAACTAACCTACTTCAAAGACCTGCCTGGGTACTGTTGACAGAATAGTCTTCCTAAAAAGCTTGTTGTTTTCCTTTGCTGCTAAAGTAACTGGCCTGGAGGCCGAAGTCATGCTTAGCTTGGGAATGTGAACTCCCAAACTTTTCTAATTCCACCTGCCCTCTCACCATCCAAGTTAACACTGTCCACAATCATCAACAGTTACATACTGTATGATTTCAATTGTAGGAAATCATCAAGTGACAAATATCAGATCCATGGCTGTTGAGCCTCAAGAGTAATGAGAATGGGGTACCAGATGGGCTGTCTCGACAGCAGTGGGAGAGCTCTCGTAGCCTGCCTGAGTGAAGCACACTCAAAGCCACATGTAACATTCACAGAACATTATACCCCTAAAACAGTGCATTCAAGAAGCTGGTGAAATTCAAATTAAGGTCTCCATCTGGCCTCATAAAATAGGACCACTATTAGTTTCTGGGTTCCCACAGTACACTGTGGTTAGGCAACTGGGGACAGCTTTGTGACCTTGAGCAAGCTTCTAACTTCTCAGTCACATGGAACAGTTTGTTAAATGAGCAAAGCTGCCTTGGTAAGGAGGAAACAGTGAGACCCACTGCAAAGATACGGTAGAGGCAATGTGGTCCCATGACCACCATCTCGAGGGTTTGGTGAGGACCCCAAGAACCCCTAGGACAACAGTGAGCTCATTTTCAAAACGGCACTCTGGAGATAGTTTTAGAGATCACCAAAACTCTGGCCAAAATGCTCAGTAAGGACAGGGTATATGTGAGGGAGCTTTGGTGTTGACAGATTCCACTTAGACAAATTGCCAGGATATGTGGACCACAATACAATATGGTCCCAAAGACGGATTAAACATTATGGGAATATTTGGTTCAGTATTGAACTTCACAACAATTTCTTCCCTTTTGGGGGTTGGGGGGGTGGTCTTTTTGAGACAGGGTCACTTTAGTCCCAGCTGGGCTGGAGCTCACTATGTAGAGCAGGCTGGCCTTGAACACACAGAGATCCGCCTGCCTCTGCCCCTCGAGTGCTGGGATTAAAGGTGTGCACCACCATATGCCCGGCCCCAATTTCTTCATTTTTAATACAAATTACTATTCACATGTGTAAGAAATCTTCAAGCTAATTAGCAAACAAATAAAATTCTGGGCACTTTATCTTATCAAATAGAAATCTCCAGAGGCATTTAAAGAAGTCCTGGCAATTTGTCCAAGTGGAATCTGTCAACACCAACGCTCCCTCATGCTCTTAAGTTTAAAGCTCGTTCTCAATCAGGGTCTTCCCCACAAACTGTCCTTTTTATAAAATACTAAAATATAGAAGGCCAATGTAAACTTTCTAACAAAACAAAAACAAAAAAAGACCAAATAAAATGCAGAAGTCCTTTCACAGGGAGTTTCCTAGCCGAAAATCCTACCAACAGAAAGTGGTCTGCACAGCATCCCCACCGCACACAGGTTGAGGGGACACAGTCTACGCCTCCCAGCTGCACTAAGGGTTCTACTTTGTAGCCGGGTGTGGTGGCGCACGCCTCTAATCCTAGCACTTGGGAGGCAGAGGCTGGCGGATATTTGTGAGTTCAAGGCCAGCCTGGTCTACAGAGTGAGTTCCAGGACAGCTGGGGCTACAGGGAAACCCTGTCTCAAAAAGACAAAAAAAAAAAAAAAAAAAAAAAGAGGAAGGAAGGAAAGGAAGGAAAAAAGGAAGGGAAGGAAGGAGAAGAAGGAAAGGAAGGAAGGGAAGGAAAGGAAAGAAAAGGAAGGAAAGGAAAGGAAAAAGGAAAGGAAAAAAGGAAAAAAATGAAAACGGACAAGAAAAAGGAAGAAAAATGATAAGAAAATGGAAAGGAAAAGAAAAATATTAAGAAAAAAAGAAAAAAGAATGAAAAAACGAGGAAAGGAAAGAAAGGAGATATAAGATGAAACCAGTGGTAACAGGACACCAACAGGGATTTGTAGGGACTGCTGGCTCTGCAATACCAGCTGTGGCTTCACAAGGCAGCCCCCCCTGCTGTGGGTAGTTCTCCACCTGGGCTACAAAAGGAAGCCTTTAAAAGCTGTTATGTCCCACCCTGGACCAACTAAATCTGAATCTTTGGGGACAGGATCACAGTGTGCGTATCCAGTAAGGCTCTCACACAACTGCAGTGTGGGCTAAGGGGCATACAACCTAGGCAGGCAGTTCTGCACTAGTAGTAACACCTAGAAAGCATTTGGCCTAGCTCCTGCTCACCTGAAAAGGACCCACGTACATGAGTGCAGGGGAGGGACATCGCCCTGCAGCTTAAAAGTTCCAACTTGTGCTCTCCCAGCTTCCCTGCGGTGGCAGCAGCCCGCCTCCTATCAGTGCTGTGAGTTAAATAAGTCCCCCGCAAAAGGCTAGTCCCCAGAAGGTAGAGTCACCACTGAGAGCCCATCTCCTATCAGTGCTGTGAGTTAAATAAGTCCCCCCAAAAAAGGCTAGTCCCCAGCAGGTAGAGTCACCACTGAGAGCCCATCTCCTATCAGTGCTGTGAGTTAAATAAGTCCCCCCCAAAAAGGCTAGTCCCCAGCAGGTAGAGTCACCACTGAGAGCCCATCTCCTATCAGTGCTGTGAGTTAAATAAGTCCCCCCAAAAAAGGCTAGTCCCCAGAAGGTAGAGTCACCACTGAGAGGGGAATGGACCATGACAGCTCTGACTGCATCAATGGACTAAGCCACTAATGAAATGGTATTTGATGGCAGTGAGAGACAGTGAAAATCAGGAGGTGAGGCCTAGCTGAAGAAGTAGGGACAGGAAACGTGCATCTTGTCCCCAGGCTGTGTCTTGTCGCTCCATGGCTGCCTTAAGATGAGCAGCTCTGCTTCAACAGGCCCTTCTGCAATGATGCTCTGCCTAACCCCCGCTGGGAAACACAGCCAGCTGAGCATCAACTGAAAAACTGAGCCAAAATAATTTTCCTCTTTAAAATTTATTCTCTCCAATATTTATCGCAACAATGAAAAACTGGTGAACCAGTCTCACCTCAAGTCCCTCACCACCCTGCTGGACATGCTGGCACTACCCGCTCTAGGGAGCCTGAGTTCAAAGCTCTGGGAGGTCATGGGAGAGGACTCAGAGCGGCAGGGCAAGCACAGGCTGACTCTACCTATTCACTGGATGTTGTGCTTTTCCTTGGCAGGGACTGAGCAAACGGCTCCTAGGCTTGGGACACACAACCAGCCGCTTGGACAGCCCCTCCAGCCACCTGAGGTTTAGGGAACTAAGGAGCTGAGGAACCAAGATTCTGGGCTTCAAATGGCCTGTGGTCACAAAACTCTGGTAAAGTCCCAGTCTAGAAGACACTATCCACCCGGAGCCAAGTCCTCAGGAGGGGAGCCTCTGTGGTTCCCTGTGTATTTTTCAACAGGTAAGAGTGCTTGCTGTGTCAGCTATACTGTGATTCAAAGTTAAGCACCCATATAAAAATTGGGTGTGGGTATGCATGCTTGTCACCCCAGCAGTGTGGAAAACAGACAGGAAGGTCTCAGGGACTTGAGGGCGGCCAGCCTAGCTCCAGGCTCATTAATTGGGTGTGGGTATGCATGCTTGTCACCCCAGCACTGTGAAGAACAGACAGGAAGGTCTTCAATGACTTGAGGGCGGCCAGCCTAGCTCCAGGCTCATTAAGAGACCCTGGCACAGGGGAATAAGAAGGCACAGGGAGGAAGATTACCCAACCGTTCTCCTCTGGCCTCAGTATACACATAACTAATGAAGGGGGAGGGGAAGAAGAAGGGGAAGAAGGGGAAGAAGGGGAAGGGGAAGGGGAAGAAGAAGGGGAAGAAGAAGGGGAAGAAGAAGAAGGGGAAGAAGAAGGGGAAGAAGAAGGGGAAGAAGGGGAAGAAGAAGGGGAAGGGAGGAAAGGAAAAGGAAAAGAAAAAGAAGTGCTAGGGTTTTCTTGTGATACTGAGCAGGCCCAGGGATGAAGTCAAAGCTGTTATGTTGGGCAAGAATCTGAAAAATACTCAAGGCCTTCCAAATTGTATAGTTCATTAGGAAATGAATCCTGACATCTTTCTTATTAAAACCAAAATGCAAACAACAAACAGCCATGGAAAATATTCTGTGTGTACCCTGGGTACATGAGCACTAACCACAGCAGTTTTGCTCCCTCCAAAGGCAACATGCTGGGCTGCTTTAAAAGCATTCCTTTTTAGCCGGGCGTGGTGGACACCTTTAATCCTAGCACTTGGGAGGCAGAGGCAGGCGGATCTTTGTGAGTTCAAGGCCAGCCTGGTCTACAGAGTGAGTTCCAGGACAGCTGGGACTACAGGGAGACCCTGTCTCAAAAAGACCCCAAAAAAACAAAACAAAACAAAAAAAGCACTCCTTTCTAAACCTCACAACAATCCCATAAGAAAGGGAACAGGAACCTCAGGACAGGGCTCAGAAAGCATGAGGGCACATCTTGCACTCACAACTGAGGGTGGACGGAAACCAGGCTGCCTGTGGACTGTGGGCCGTCCTCAGGAAAGGGCTCATAAACTGTACACCAGATACTAATGGTGCCTACCTGGCAAAGCATCCCTCAGCTGTCACACTAGAACACCACTACCAGGAATAAAACCTGATGCTGCCTCCAGTTCCTCACAGGTGAGCTCGCCTCCCCATGCACATTTTATAAAAGCGAGCAGTAACATATCAGAAAACCGAGTGCTCTAGAAATCAGACCGAATGGTTTTAGTCTATGCAGACTGTAATCAATGAAAGTATTTCCTCTACCTGAAAATCCTTTGGACTTAGAAGTCAAGGGGAAATGGTCACTAAAGAGGTTAGTTTGCCACACACAGGAATACATATACCCTGCCCACCACATGGGTCACTGAGCATTCTTCAGGCCCTAAGCATGGCAGCAAGGGCAGGGTGAGATGAGAGCAATCAAGAAGCATTCAGTGTTAGCCAAGCCCTGCTCCTAAATGAAACTCTACAGGCTCAGTGCCAAGCACTTGGAAGCCAAGTTAGCTGTCCAGTGCAATCACTAGGAGACTGAGAACTCTACCAGCGCTATGTCTCACTGGGTCCAGACACTTCTGTAAGAAGCCACACAACACACACCTCAGAGACTTCAGGCCACACACATGCACACATGTGTACATATACCTACTTAACTCATGAGTTGGCAAGCAGACAGATGCTGACTAAGGACAGCAGCAGTATGCCAAGCCCGACATCAAACCATCAACTAGTCCACTGTCTACCCAGGTCAGTGACTTGGAGAGGTTGGGCCAAGGCCATCAGGGGCTGCCATGACCTCCCAGAAGGATGTGCCAGACATCACCTACCAGCACTGGGAAACACCAGTCTCTGCCACATTACTGCAATGCTCTGTGGCCTGTCCTCCAGCTGCCAATGAGGAAAAAGAAAATCAGGCCGTGGGCTCACTTAAAACTTACCTGGAGAGTTTCTCGCACATGCGCTCTTCTCGTTACCACCCACCCATCTACATGGCAAATCAGTAAACAGAGGTTTGAAGAGCAAGTCCCTTACCTGGGGACACAGTGAGAGTGGTGGCATTCAGTTCTACTTAGCCCTAAAGTGTTCTTCATGTTCTGCTTCACCATAACCCCTCAGACCCACCTCTGAGGGACAGGCTACCTATCAAGGACACTCATTTTCATAGCACAACGATAAGACTCTACTAAGTGGTGGCCGGAGGCAGGGCTCTGGTCAGCTGGTCCTCTCAGGAGATTGCGTGGATGTGGAAGGTGTGCTCATCCCCATGGTGTCTAAACATCAAACGCAAGACCCACGTAGGACAGGATTTCCCATGTAGGATTCGACTTCCACCCTTGAGTGGGTTCTCACCTCTGGGCCACTACTTTTTACCCTACATTGAGCCTGTTTAACACAGGACACTGCCTACCAGGCAGGAGATCCTCCATAAGGTCAGCATTATCTGTACAGTGACTCAGAGACTACAGGTGTCAATTCTGCTGCCCCCAGGACAAGGACTCTGGCCAGGTTCAGGACAAGGACCCAGAAAGGAGCAGGCAGGCAAGAGACACTACACTCCTTGGTAGAGAATGCTCACACAGGTAGGAAGCAGGGATAACAGCATTCTTCCTCTTAATCTGAACATTCCCACTGCCTCAGGATACACAGTCTAAGGAGCTACCCAGACTGCCTGCATCAGCTTCCCAGCTCTGGTGAGACTCTCGTTACGTCACTTCCCAGTACCTCAGCTTCCTCTTCTGTAACGGAGCTGCTGGGATGGTGCCAAGCAATCAGGCATCTGTGCCTTGGGTTGATGAGCATTCAGTTTCGGGTCCAAATCCAGCCAAAACAGGCTTGCAAACTTTTTACCTGGGACATCTTGCATTTGAGAGACCAAGACTGTAGAGTCAGAAGAGCCCAAGGTTCGCACCCCCAGTTAGGTCCAGCTTTGCTGTTCTGTGAAACAGGGCAAGCAATTGCAACACCGTTCTGCTTTCAAAGCACTGACCACCAGGCAATGTTACAGAGCACAGAGAAACAGGACCAGTACAACCGCTGAGAGGTTCAAGATGCAGCCATTTCAGAAAGCAGTATGGAGGCTGCAGAGACGCCTCAATGGTTAAGAGCACTGGTCGCTCTTTCAGAGGAACCAGGTTTAAGTCCCAGGACCCACATGGTGGCTAACAACTGTCCCTAACTCCAGTTCCAGGGGATCTGTCACTGTCTTGTGACCTCCACAGGCACTGCATGACACAGGTGAACTCACATACATGCAGGCAACACATTCATGCCCAGAAAATAAAAATAATAAATATTAAAAAGAAAGCAATATGGCAATTTCTCAAAAAGTAAACAAAGCTACCATGCAAACTAGTCTTTCTACTCCCCAGGAAACTGAAAACATGTTTACAAAAAGTAGGCGCCAATTTTCACAGCAGCACCCCGCACAACTGAGTGATACCAGAAATGAACCAACATCCAAATGGCAAGTGGACACAATGGTATGGAGTATTATGGAGTATTAATTATGGAGTATCTAATATGGAGTATTAGTTAGCAACAAAAATGGAAAGAATGACTGGCATGCTACATTACCAACCCTAAGAACAAGGTGCTACACTGGTGCTAAGAGAGCATGCCTACAATCCCAGATATTCAGCAGGCTGAATTATTCAATATTCAAGACCCTGTCTCAAAATAAAAAGCAGAAAGAGGGCTAGGCATATAGCTCAGTGGAAACATACTTGCTTAACGTTCACAAGGCTAGTTTTAATCCCTGCTTAAAAACCAAGTGTAGTTAGGACTTGGGAGGCAGAGGCAGGCAGATCTTTGAGAATTCAAGGCCAGCCCCATCTACACGGCAAGTTCCAGGCCAGCTGGGGCTACATGGAGACCCCCCCCCTCTCTCTCACACACACACACACACACACACACACATGAAAATCAAGCTATCTGAAAAGAGCTGGTCACAGGGAACCATACAATATGTTTCAATTTATAGGAAAAGCTACAGACAATATATAAACAAACTAACAGTTACCTTTGGCTAGGATGGGAAGGCAGACATTCAGGAACTATAAATGAATACAAGGATTCTTCCTGAGCATGAAAATATTCTTACCACATTTGGGTGGCAATGGCACCATTCAGTAAAGTTCTAAAAACCCACCGGGTTGTACATTTGAAAAGAGTGATTGGGTCTGGAGAGATGGCCTAGCGGTTAAGAGCGCTGACCGCTCTTACAGAGGACCCAGGTTCGATCCCCAGCACCCACATGGCGGCCGAGAACCGTCTGAAACTCCAATTCCAGGAGAACTCCAGTTCCAGGGGAATCCGAGACCCTCTTCTGACCTCCGCAGCATTGCACGACACAGGTGCACAGACTTGCATGCAGACAGTACATTCATACACATACGGAAATAAATAAAATTAAAAAAAAAAATAAAAAAAAAAAGAAAAGAGTGATTATGATATACAGAATACATCTCAACAAATCTGTTTAAAGAAAATGGACCTTTTACCTATCTTTGTCCATCTGTCTCTGATCCAAAGGACAGCAAGAACCTTAAGGGCAAAGACTTACCCTGCACTTCTTGCCAGGGGCATCTGGGAAAATACTTGCATATGGTGACCTTAAAAATGTTCCAGTATTGGGGCTGGAGAGATAGCCTAGCGGTTAAGAGCACCGACGCTCTTGCAGAGGACCCGGGTTCGATCCCCAGCACCCACATGGCGGCTAAGAACCGTCTGTAACTCCAATTCCAGGAGAACTCCAGTTCCAGGGGAATCCAAGACCCTCTTCTGACCTCTGCGGCATTGCACGACACGGGTGCACAGACCTGCATGCAGACAGTACATTCATACACATACAAAAATAAATAAATAAATAATTAAAAAAAAAATGTTCCAGTACAATATGCTAAGTGGAGTAGGGGAATGGTTTCCCTCATTTGTGGATGCTAGCACCAAATCCCCTAGTTGAAAGGCAAGATGAGCAATGTTACTGTTATATTTCTATTTATCTGAAAGCAACTGTGCTATTATAATGTGACTCTCTTAATGGGCCCTAGAATTAACTTACCATTTATTTTCAGAAAAAAAAAAATGTTCCAGTAAATGAAGGATTTTTAAAGATTTTATTTTATTTGTAATTATGTGCATATTAGGGGGGGATGTGCACCTGAGTGCAAATCCCCTCAGAGGCCAGAGGTGCTGAAGCCCAAGAACTTGAGTTATGGACAGTTCTGAGCCTCCCAACATAGTTGCTAGGAATCCCAATCAGGTCTTCCAGAAGAGCAACAAGTGCTCTTAATTGCTGAGCCATCTCTCCAGCCCAGGGCTTTTTGAAACAAAACAAGCACTGCTTTGTCTTGGCCCTCACAGCTTCAAGATTTAAATAAACTTAACATCTCATCTACTTGTACACTCTTCTATGAGGCAACCCCCACCACAATCTGTCAGTGAGAGCCTAAGTCCATGTGACCATGATGCTGCAACTGATCAAAACTGGGCCCCACGTTCAAGATGTCCTATGAAGCCGGCATGGAGGTGCACATCTATCACCCTAGCACTCCAGAGGCCAGAGCGAGAAGAATCTCAGTATCAAGGCCAACCTATACACAATGAGATCCTGTACAACTGTTCCTGAAGTACAGTGTTTTCTCTAAATTTAAAAGAAAACTTTTTCCTCGTGCTGTCATTTCACTGCATTTGAGGCTTAAGTAGAAAATAAAGCTGGTGATACAAAGTATCAGATTAAGAAAGGGAAAGGCTATGATGAGGACATTTTCACAGACCTGTACTGAGTTGTGAGGATAAGTAACTGAGTGAGTTCCACGAGTGCAGGGACTTGCATGCAGACAGTACATTCATACACATACAGAAATAAAAAAAAAAAAAAAAAAAAAAAAAAAAAAGAGGGGGGAAAGCCTTAAGGAAAACTGAATTTTAATTTAAAATAATAAATTCCTTCTGGAGTAATCTATTACTTTTTCCTTATAAGCAGCCAATTTAATATTATTTACTTCTTTAGGTAGTTATATACCTAGAGAATTATATTCCTCATCACTTCAAAGATAAAGAAATCAGGCCGGGCATGGTGGCACACACCTTTAATCCCAGCACTTGGGAGGCGGAGGCAGAGGCAGAGGCAGAGGCAGAGGCAGGCGGATCACTGTGAGTTCAAGGCCAGCCTGGTCTACATAGTGAGTTCCAGGTCAAATGGGGCTACAGGGAGACCCTGTCTCAAAAAGACCAAAAAAAAAAAAAAAGAAAGAAATCACAACACAAAGGTTAGGTAATTGGCCAAGGTCATAAAACAAACATGTGGCAGAGACTAAATTAGAACCTGTTTGTCTCCACAGCCTATGCACTTAAACCTTTATTTACCATGAGGAAGTATGTCTTATTTACTCAGTTAACTGTAGGTACTGGCATTACTGAGAACCTGACAAGTGAACCCTAAGAAGTGTGGAACACATTAAACAATAGGCTCTCACAGACCTGCTTCATTATTGATGCTACAGAGCCATTACAGCTGAGAAAATAAAATCTTGCATTTAAAGGAAGACTGATGAAGCTCCCTCTGAGTAAGTGTGGCCTTCTGAATCACATCCTTCCCTTGGTACCACCCGGTAGCCAGATAAAATGACAGAGAACCAAGAGTCCCAGCTTCTTGTTCCATGCCCTCACTCACTCTTCTCCAGCATCCACAGTGACATTAACTATGAACCAGTTATAATTTGTTTGTTTTTGTTTTGTTTTTTAGGGGTAATACCATACCACTTCATTTCTTTTTCCCTGCTTGGTCCTCTTTTTCATCCATTTCTTTTTGATCTCTAGGAGTTCTGCATCAAACTTGGCCTTCCAACTTAGGGAACTCTCGATTCTAACGGGTGCCATGGAGCAATTTCTCTTCTGCTTCTTCTGCTTCCTTTTCTTTCTGTTTCTTTTCTTCCTCTCTTCCAGTTTTTAGCTGATCTACCATTTCATTTAGTTTTTCCTGCTTAGCTGTGAGGAGAGTGAAGAGCATCACCATGCCAAGGTTCTCCTCAGCCTGCAAAGCCAGTCATTTTAAAATGTCTGAGACATCATCATCTTCTAGATTTCCCTGGGAGAGTATTTCATAAAGGGGAGTTCATCTGGGTATTTTCACTCTATGTAAACGAGGGTAGTCTGGACAGTTTCATCGTTTTCTCCAGCCTCAGATGTCACAGTAATGGTGAAGCTGGGTGGATTTTCTGCTAACACCGAAGGAGTCGGTGTAGATGGACTCCAGAGCCTCCAGCTCCTTGCGCCGCTCCTCACCGTAGTCTGTCATCATGGCCTGCGCAGCTGCCAGCGAATCACCTGACACCCAGGCGAAGCGCTGCAGCAGACACCGTGGCGCAGACTTGGCGTGGGAAGGCCCGGGGCCCACGCCAGGCGGGGCCTGCTAAGAAACAGCTCCCGTCACTGCCCGCCATAATTTGCTTTTTACCCCATCCTGAAGACGACACCTGTACCATACTGCATGGTACCAGACTCCAGGCTCGGGCACCAGGACTTACCTATTCTCTCTTTAGATAAAGGGCAAGATAACTGACTAAAACAATACAGTCATTCAAAACAACACACAACACACAGGCACACATACGCTACTAATAACAGTTTGGTTCCAATTTCTGGACCAACATTTTACTGACGGCAACTGATATACACACAGCCTTCACAGACTGTAACTCTTCTGTGGCTATAACAAAATACCTGAAGCTGGGCAACAAAGAGGAGATGGTTATTTGGTTCACAGTTTCACAGGTCAAGTGCATGACGCTGGAATCAGCTCAACCCTATGTAACAAAGCATGGCATGTGGCATCACACCGAAAACGTGCAAAAGGCAGAGAGCATATGGTAAGAAGGAAGCCAGAGCCCAGGGAGAGGCCAGTCAGTCTTACTGTTTTATTTTTTTTTATTTTTTAAAATTTATCTATGTGTATGAATGTATTGTCTGCATGTAGGTTTGTGCACCCAGGTCGTGCAATGCCGCGGAGGTCAGAAGAGGGTGTCGGATTCCCCTGGAACTGGCGTTAAAGATGGTTCTCAGCCACCACCTGGGCGCTGGGGATCGAACCTGGGTCCTCTGCAAGAGCAGTCAGCGCTCTTAACGGCTAGGCCATCTCTCCAGCCCCTGTTTTGTTTATCCTAAGGGAGGCCTCCTCACTCGTCTATAACCACCCTCCCTTCAGAATCACACAGTCCCAAACCTCTTCCAGGGCAATCAACTCCCACTGGGCTCCACCTTTTAAAGGTTCTACCTCTTCTAAATACCCTAACTCTGGGCACCAAGCTTCCAACACAAGAAGCCTTAGGGAATACACTTGAACTTCATCTGAGCAGCACAAATTTGGGGTTCAGTCCATTTGGTTATAGTACTCTTTTATTCTCATAGTATTTTTATGCTTTTCAGAGAACCACCATATAAGTAGTTTTTAAGACCCAAGGAACAGTCTTGGGGTGATTCAGACTAAGACAAACATTAGACAAGTCACATGGCAGAGCCTGGTAAATAAATGGGTTTCCTGACTCCTGCCTCCACATGCCACTCAGCATGCTAACTCCATTTCCTGGAGGTCATGTGTGCAAAGCCAGGCAGGTCACAGCTGCCAGCAGAGCCTGCTTTCCACATCGTTATCCTTTACTGTTTTGTATCTACACATTCAATTATGAACCCTCACCATATATGGCAATAACAACTCAAAGTCACAGCCTATAACTTCTAAAGTCAAACTCCAAAAACATATTCATAGCCCAATAAAAACAGTGATATTTGTGTGTGTGGGGGGGGAATGGAACAGAAAAGAAAGTTTCAGACCCTCTAGTTAACAGCTAAACAACCTCCAGGCAGCCTGCTCCTAAAAAGGCCAAAAGAGGCCCAAAGAGGGACAGGCAGGGCCTGACCCTGCTCTCTACCTTAGAAAAAATAGCTACAGACACCAGCTGCCAATAAAATCCCTCTCCACCCAAGTACCGAAGAGAGCTATTTCTTTCCCCAAAAAAGAAACCTAAGTACTTGAAGGACAAATCCAATGAATAATGCAACAGATCTGTTCCCCATAGCTGGGTGAAACATGCATATATTGAACTGGAGCTCTCACTATTATTCAAGCACAGTAATTCAACTTTGGTCAGAGGTCAGATCCTACAAACCTCAGCCTTTAGAAGGACAAAGCTTGAAAAATAGCTTCCAAACACAAAAATGGCTGCCTCAAATCCCCGAGTGTACACATTCTACACTGCAAGGGAGTCCCCACCTAGTCCCTATCCAGAATAATCTGGTCCATAAGGAACACACAAACTGAAGAAACACAACAGTCAAGTATAAACAGCAGATTGGGGTGCTGGTCCTAAGAAGTGACCTTGACTGCTACAAGGAGAAAAACATTGCACATAGGCCGGCCATCAGGGATTCTATCACAGCTACAAGCTCTCCAGTCCCCAGTATCCCCAAAACATTACTGAGTCACAGCTGGACACAGAGCACATATCCAACTAGGAAAACAAAGAAATCCTTGCCGTCCCCTGTAGGGTGATGCACAAAAGCTAAAATGAGCAACTGTGCCAAGTAATTAACACAGATGATGGGCAAGGATGGGTAGCCAGACCTCATGCCCACACAAGAACTCATCCCAACCTACCCCAGGGCCCACCAAGTCAGCCCACCAGCTATGACCAGAGAGATCTCTGTCTTGCATCATCTCAGGAACTACAACTCCCATCAACCCTGCAATTAAGACACAGAGCCAATTGCCACACAGATTCTGTTTGACATCCCAGAGAGATGAAATGTTTATAAGTTCCTAGGAAGACTGTGCAATAAACTGATTTACAGACATTATTCAAAGCTATCTCTTGTAGATTTGTAGGTTCTTTATAGATTCACCAGAAAGCAAACTTCTAGGCCAATTCAAGTATTCATGGGAAAATTAGGCAAGTGTTTTGAAAATGGATTTAATTTAAGTGGATTTAATTCTCCATGAAGACAAATTTCACAATGTTCTTGGAGAAATGGTAATGAGGGGAATTGTTCTGAAAACCAATATCCAACATGGATGAAGCACAAAATGGGAGAAATCAGAGGCTGGCAGGTAGGAGCCCCAGCCTGTGCTGAATCAACTCTGTAGAGGCTGTGAATCTTCTGGAGAGCCCAAGAAACACTAACAGTGATAGAGAAATGCCAAATCCACCCTCTTTATTAAATGAGGGGTCAAAAACTCATTCCCAGGCCAAAGCCCAGTTATTCACCAAAATACAGGCGCGCCACTTTGCTTTAGCTTTGGGACGTAAGCCACACACCGCATGAAGATGTGAAAGTCAGTGTGGAAAATACTTGCCTTGATCCATGATTTTCTTTCTTTTAATTGGGTGGTTCTGTGTGATTTCTCATCTCAAGTATGCACTGCAATGCCCAGCTAGGGCACACCTCTGTGGACTCAGCTAGCACTCCATTATTATATACAACCCTCCAAAGTTGGCTTTTTGTGTGACCCTGTATAAGAGCATCATTCCCTACTATGCTATTTCCCACAAATGTTAAATAGCCACATGTAGGTTGTCTGAAAACACTATGACCTTTTCCTCTTCATTTAAATAAACTCCAAGGTAACTAGATTCTAAAGTACCTTTCTGTTTGCCAGATATCTACCTTACAATATTTTTTCCAATCTTCTGACTCAATGAAGTAAATCTATTTTATCACTTGTAATAAAAAGAAAAAAAAAATGTATGACTCCCAAAATGATTTGTTCCTAACACAAAGGGCTCTGGAAGCCATCTCACAACTTCCCCTTAAAAGTTTTCTCCTTTTCAATGTTTCTTCAGTTATACAAACGGCATCAGGGAAGTGACCAGTGCTGCTGGATGAGAAAGGCAGGGCCAAGAGCCAAACTGCATGACAGTTCCCTGCCACAGTGGGAAAGCAGGGAATATTGCTGCAGGCAGCTGGAAGCTGGCTGAACTAGCTTTAAAGCCCTGCTGTGGAAATGGCAAATGATTTACTACTGGGTATTTAATACTCATCATCACACAAATCTGTTCCAGACTTAACTGGATTTGGAATCACCTAGGAGACACGCCTCTGGATATGTCTGTGAGGGTGCTGCAGAGAGGTTTAGCTGAACAGGCAAGGCCCATCCTGAATGTGAGCAGCATCCTTCAGTAAGCTGGAGTCTCCCATGAATTGAAAACAGAAAAGGCCACCTGAGTATGAGCACTGCAGCCCTCTCTGCTTCCTGACTGCACACAGTGGGACCAGCCAGCTCCCCATCCCTCGTCATGCTTCCCGACTGCACACACTGGGACCAGCCACCTCCCCGTCCCTCATCATGCTTCCCGACTGCACACAGTGGGACCAGCCACCTCCCCGTCCCTCATCATGCTTCCCGACTGCAGACAGTGGCACCAGCCAGCTCCCCATACTTTCCCGGCCATGACGAAGTATAGCACCTCAAACTGGGGAAAAAGAAACCATTCCTTGTGCTGCTTATTTTTGTCATAGCAACAAGTGACTAATACACAAACACCTATTATACAAAAGAAATCTCGTTTTATCAAGGGGGGGTGTCTTTCTGATGCTGGACTCGATATGAGCAGCTCACAACATGGAATGGCCTGTGTGAACATAGTGGCCCAAATGTGAACTTAGTGATGCTTTAGCAACATAAACTTAAGCTTAAAAGTAAGCAAAAGAGAAGCCAGAAGTGGTGGTCCACACCTTCGACTCCAGCATCTGGGAAGGAGAGGC
The DNA here is from genome assembly GCA_009823505.1 of Rhizomys pruinosus. NCBI lineage: Eukaryota > Metazoa > Chordata > Mammalia > Rodentia > Spalacidae > Rhizomys > Rhizomys pruinosus. Next base: position 42,452 of record VZQC01008211.1, on the reverse strand, counting down.
TACTGGATTTGAGTTCAAGGCTAGCCTGATCTACACACAGCAAGTTCCAGACCCAGTCTCAAAAACAGTAGCAAAAAGGCAGGAAGAGACTTCCAGCAGAAGGCATCAAATAAAAGGCACAGACAGACAAGTTTCCTTTGATCCATGCTGAAATAAGACAGTGAAAGGGGGTGCCTAGAGCTAGTCTTAAACCAGACACCAAAGATCTCCCCAGTACAGTGAGACATGAACCAAACCAAAAGAGAAAGAAGAAGCCCGAAACTCCCCAAATCCCCTAAAGGCAGCAGCGTGGGCACGCCATTTTCTCGGGATGGAGACCAAGGTCATAATCAGGATTCTGGGTGGCGGAGACCATCCCTGGAGGCAGCACCAGCGCAGTCACACAGGAGACGTGACTGGAGAGAACACAGCTAGCTCCCTACCCAAGAAGAGACAATATAGAAAAGGAAATGTGATGAAAAAGATGCTAGCCTCAGGGGCTTTATGTGTACATGTACATATGTGTATGTGTGTGCGCGCGCGCACACACACACACACACACACACACACACACACACAAACAAATGAAAATAACAGCAAAAATCCCACTCCCAGAAATCTGTCTTAAGGTAGAATTAGACACGTGGAAGGAAGTTAGGTATCAGATGCCCACACCTGTAACCCCAGCACTCAGGGATCTAAGGCAGGAGGATCACAAGGAGTCAAGGTCACCGTGGGCTATGATGAGACCTTGTCTCAAGAGGCAGGAGAACCGACAGGGAGAGGAAGGAGAAGGAAAAGCGGGAGAGAGAGGGAAGGAAGACAAATGGAAAGATTAATATAGTAAAAAAAAAAAATGACAAAAAGCTTTAAGTTTTAAACTACTTGTATCGATTACTTTTGTGGAGAAATTACCTGGGAACAACATAAAGGGGGGAGATCTATTCTAGCTCATGGTTTCAGAGGTTCTGCCCATGGCTTCTCAGCCCCGTGAGCACGAGCAGAACTCCATAGCAGTGGGGACTGTGGAGAAGAAAGGTCCCCACATACACTTCAAAAGCACACACCTTGGGATCTGTTTCCTCCAGCTCCGACTCATAACCTCAGGTTTGCACAATTTCCCAAAATACAGCCACCAGCAGAGACCAAACAGCCAACACATCAACACATGAGCCTGTGGAGGGCAGGGCAAATGCAAACCACATACCTCAAATAGACCAGAAGACAGCATTCATTACAAGAATTGACTCCGTCTCAAGGGAGGGCAGAGTCAGAGCTGCTCACACACACATTTACAGGAAAAGCTACGAAAGATGTATGCTAAGATGTTAAAGTGGTTATCTATGTTTTCAACTTACCTGTTTTCCTTGTCCTGATGGTTAACAGTAAACCTTGTATTTTTGTATTAATAAATTTATACTGTGGAAAAGCAGAGTTCTAACATGTCTGTTTTTAAGGAGGAGGGAGGAAGAAGGTCAAAAAAGGCCAGGCTTGAGTTTAGAAACACACTCCATTCATTCTTAGATCAAACCATGTTTGTGCTCAAGGTCAGCTAATAAACCTAAATTCACCACCCTAAATCGAGCTGGATGGTAATAAAGCTAAAAGCAGTAAATGTCCTTCTATGTCGCATTCAACATTCTTAATTGTGTACTGCCGAACTCTAAGGTTGTATTGTTTTTAAATGAGTCCCTCCATAAGGAAAACCAAAAAGCAAGATAAAAATGCCTCCAAAACAATTTTTTAAGGCACTTGAAATTTTCAAGGAAAAAATAAGTTTTACTAAATGTATTCACTGTTTATTTCTGAAGCTAATAAACATAAAAGTTTAAAGAAACAGGGTGGAGAGACTTTCTTTCGTGAATACAACTGACTCCTTGCAAAGCCTTTGTGGTTTTACCCAGGAAGGCTAAAAAAACAGAAGTAACTTGGTGAAACTGGTCCACTAAGAACCACACATGAGATGTCCCTGTGGCAAAGACATTCCCTAGCACCCAGGTGGACAGCAGGAAAGGGCTGGGGCACATGCATGGGAAGCCACTCCACAAGCAGCATCTGTGCACTAGACTTTCAAAGTTCAGCTTCTAGCAAGCCACTGAGAGCTCCAAAAATAAACCAATATCCTGGAGTGGATCATTTTCTAAGACCCTTTTTCATGATTTTGTTTTTCCTTCTTTTCTTAAATGATGAAATCAGACCAGCCCAAGACCTTCAACTAGGTGACCCAATTTTGCAGATTATGTTGAACAGGGAGGGGACTTTTCCATCTCCAGGCCAGCCCAAGGCTAGGCACTTGTCTCCCCCACCCCACCCCCCAAGACTACCTGCCTGTCCTACTTGGTCTGCAGTTTAGCAACCCAAAGATAAGCAGAGCAGCTCAGCCTCCTGGTGCCGCCCACAATAGTCTTATCCCACAAGTGCAGAAGGGCAAGCTCCATCAGAGAAAAGAGTCAAATTTCCATTCCTCTCTCCCAGAATGTGCCAAGATACAAGCAACAGTCTCAAAAGAGCCAAGAGGTACACTCTTAACAGCAGACAGAACACAGTACTCTTCTTGCCTGTGAACCCCTCTGCAGTTATTCACACCTTGATCTCTAAGAACTTTAACACCTCAATTCCCCCTTCCTCCCCCCTCTAATGGTCTAAAAGTGATTGGGGCAGGGGCAGGGGCAGGGGCAGGGGCAGGGCAGGGGCAGCAGTAGGTGGATTTGTAGGCTGTTTTTTTCCAGTCTGTATCCTAGGATACCTATGATTCATGTCCTTACATGCCATGGGTGGAGACACTTAGCCTCAGAGGGAAGAGCCAAGACCAGGAAAACCTGGTTTTTCTCCACAAGACTCTCTCGCTTATTCAGAGGATCACCTGGTCTTATTACCAACTCTTTCTGATCAACTGAACCAAATGACAGAGTGCAGTTGCACACGTACCTTTCCTACACCCAGTGCACAGCCTCCATCACCTACCCAATCTTACGCTCTGCCCACCCATCCCAAGCTGACCCATACACCAGTAAGCCAAAAGAGATCCCACTGAAAATGGGTCACCAACCACTCCCACCCCCACCTGCTTCCCTGAAATATCGCCTGAAAGAGACTCTGACTCTCCCCAGTAGGCAAACCCAAGAGAACTGGCATTCACGAGAAAAAAGCTATGTAGATGTCCATGGACGGAGTCCATGGCTACCTCCTCTCATTTACCTGCCTCTCAAGCCCTAGTTTTCTTAAAGTGGCAATAACGAAACTCCCCATTATACGTTAACCAGAAACCCTAGTTGCACTTTTCTTTGGAGCTACTATGTGTAGTACTATAGGATCGCAGACAGCAGGGACACACGGTACATTTCCCCTGATGGCCGAATATGAGCTGACAAATCAGGCATGTGACAAAGAGCCAGCCATCTCCATAGTTTACCCTCAAATCACACACTTGACCATGAGTACTCTTCACTCTTCATGTCACATCTTAAAAATGAACAAACTCCTTAATCGACTATATGGCAACAACAAAGCATATATATCTGACCACCCAGATAATAACAAAGAACAGCCCAGTCATCACCCTAGATGAAGGATGACCACAGGCCTCCTACGACATGGATGCTCCTAATACAAACCTCACTACCAACTGTAGATAAGAGAGCACACACAGCCAATCACCAGCTGGATTTACACCAATTCCTCTAGTAGGCTGTAGACTATTCCAGCTGCTGGAACCAAGTATCCTGAACTAGGTAACTTACAAAGTAATGTATGTATTGCTCACAACTCTGGAGGCCAGAAATCCACATTGAGGCCCTGGCAGATTCTGTGTGTGGTGCATAAGGGCCTGTTATTCCTCTTAAATGGCACAGTCTCTTCTTGTAGTATTATCACAAGGCAGAAAGCAAGCTTCTATATAAGAAGCCTCTTACACCGGGTGTGGTGGCTCACGCCTTTAATCCCAGCACTTGGGAGGCAGAGGCAGGAGTTCAAGACCAGTCTGGTCTACAGAGCAAGTTCCAGGCTAGTCTGAGGCTACAGGGAGACCCTGTCTCAAAAAAGTCCCCCTCCCTCCCAAAAAGAAGCCTCTTACAAGGGCATTAATCTCATTCATGAGGTTTCCACCCTCACCTAATAACCCACCCCATCCCCTAGTTGGGTTGGTTGGTTGCATTTTTTTTTTTTTTTTTGTCTTTTTCGAGACAGGGTCTCCCTGTAGCCCCGGCTGTCCTGGAACTCACTCTGTAGACCAGGCTGGCCTTGAACTCACAAAGATCCACCTGCCTCTGCCTCCCAAGTGCTAGGATTAAAGGCTTGCGCCATCACACCCAGCTATTGTTTGTTTGCATTTTATTGGGGGCTTGTTTTGTTTCTTTGCAGAGTGAGGCATGGTCTTGATCATTAACCCAAGCTGGCCTCAAATGAGCATAGATCTTTCTGCCTCGGGCTCCTAGAGAGCTGGGTTTCCAGGCATACCACACTCCTAGTGACCCCACCTCTTAATACTATCACATCAGAGATTAGGTCTCAGCATATGAATGGAGAAAAAAAACAGAGCACAGCACCACCTACCTAATTCCTTTCCTGCCTGACTCCACCGTATAAGTTCACATCCTACATCTCCCCGATTTAATGATCTCATTTCCTGCACACACTGTTAACTTTAACTCCTCAACAGTTTATGTGTAGTGCTAGAGGTTCCCCCCTTTGATAGGGAGATTCAATCCTCCACCAATGTGTCATCCACAACATAGGAAATTCTTGAGAGGTGAAAGCCTTTGGCTTTTCTACCTGTTTTAAATAGGAGTCACCTCTGTCCTGTGAGTTTGTCATCTCCCAACACAAGCCACCAGCACCACTACACTGAACCTTGCTTCCTAACAGTAGTTTTCCCCAAAACCACCAGCCAAGTCTTGGCTCAAAGGTCAAAGCAGGCACTTGAATGTCTTTTTTAAAATAAACTGATTACTTTCGGATGCCCTATGCAAAATAAAATTAAACCATTTAAAGTCTACTGCTAGCCCGGTGTGGTGGTGCACGCCTTTAATCCTAGCACTTGGGAGGCAGAGGCAGGTGGATCTTTGTGAGTTCAAGGCCAGCCTGGTCTACAGAGTGAATTCCAGGACAGCTGGGGCTACAGGAAGACCCTGTCTCAAAAAGACCAAAAAATAAATAAATAAAAAAATAATAAAGTCTACTGCTTCAAGTACATTCAACTCAATACTTTACCAGTTATCAAAGACTACCTTCAGAATTCAGTTACACAACTTCTGACTTACAATGAAGATTAAGTTAAGTTTAACTTAAAATATATGCACACAGCCAGGCATGATGGCAGTGTACATCTTTAATCCCAGCACTCGGGAGGCAGAGGCAGGTGGATAGCTGTGAGTTCAAAATCAGCCTGGGCTACACAGGGAGTTCCAGGCCAGCTGGGACTAAAGGGAGACCCTGTCTCAAAAAGACCAAATAAATAATGAATAAATGAAAAAATAATGTATACATGTGGTACATACATGTAATTAAAACTATCATACACATAAAAAATTTTGGGGGGGTCTTTTTGAGACAGGGTCTCCCTGTAGCTCCAGCTGTCCTGGAACTCCCTCTGTAGACCAGGCTGGCCTTGAACTCACAAAGATCTGCCCACCTCTGCCTCCCGAGTGCTAGGATTAAAGGCATGCGCCACCACGCCCAGCTAAAATAATTAAAAAAAAAACAAAACTGGACAGCTGGAGAGATGGCTCAGCAGTTAAAAGCACTGGCTGCTCTTGCAAAGGATCCCAATTCAGTTCCCAGTACCCACATGGCAGCTCACAACTATCCAGAACTTCATTTCCAGGTGATTCAGTGCCCTCTTCTGACCTCCAAAAGTACTGCACACACATGGGTACACTTACATACATTCAGGCAAAATACTCATACACATAAAAATTAATCAAAATTAAAATACAAAAAAAAAAAAAAAAAGCCGAGTGTGGTGGCACATGCCTTTAATCCTAGCACTCTGGAGGCGGAGGCAGGTGGATCTCTGTGAGTTCAAGGTCAGCCTGGTCTACAGCGTGAGCTCCTGGCCAGCTGGGACTTAAAAGGAAACCCCGTCTTGAAAATTCCAAAATAATAATAATAATAATAATAATAATGATAATAATAATAATCAAAATTGGGGCTGGAGAGATAGCTCAGCAGTTAAGAACGCCGAATGCTCTTGCAGAGGACCCGGGCTCAATTCCCAGCACCACATGGCTGCTAGGAACCATCTTTAAGCCAGGCATGGTGGCACACGCCTTTAATCCTAGCACTTGGGAGGCAGAGGCAAGCAGATTTCTGTGAGTTCAAGGCCAACAGCCTGGTCTATAGCGTGAGTTCCAGGCCAGCTGCCTGGTCTATAGCATGAGTTCCAGGCCAGGAGCGTGGTCTATAGAGTGAGTTCCAGGCCAGCAGCCTGGTCTATAGAGTGAGTTCCAGGCCAGCTGGGACTATAGGAAGACCCTGTCTCAAAAAAAAAAAAATTGATCAAAATTATTTTTCCGGGTGAAAGCAAGCACATAGCAAACTGCTGCAGATTCGCAAAATTATTTTTAAAATAAGTAAATATAATAAGATATACACATACGTAATACTATAGTCAGCCTAGAAAAAAAACAAGTTAATCAGCTACCAAAGCCACATGAGGAGTGATCTGAATTACCACATCCACTAAGGAAACACCACCCTACCCCCACACTTCCATTACTTTAGCCTTTCAACTCTAAACAACATCTTTCTGATACCTTTTCTTCCTACAATCTAAGATAGGCATTTGGGAAGGAAAAAAAAATCCAATTTCTCATCTGTGCCAGTCATCTCAAAGCACAGACCCCACCACCTATAAGGCTCTCGCCACTGCCACAACCAAGACCTACCTGAGCCCACTCTGCTCCACTGTGGCCTCCTCCACCCACCTGGCCCTGTCCTGTGCTCCCAGCGGGCTGCTTGCAGGAAGTCTCCTCAGCACTGGGATGTTTGCTCATTATGACAGCAGGTATGGCTTGGGCATCTTCCCCGGGCTCAAGCATGGTGCATTAAACAGAGCAGTCAGTCAAAAAAAGCTTTGTGCAACAAGTATGCCTCAATCAGGAGTATGAAAAACACTAAGTACTGGCAGAAATTAGATCACTTAAGGGGTCTGGGTTAGAGGCCAGTGACATTTCTGATGGAATTGCTGTCGGGAGGTGGGGGGGGTCATGAAACGGCCTTTCTAAGCCTTCCCTGTAGTTCTAAGTGGAAGGCAGTGAAAAATCCCTTGCAATTAAAGCAACCACAGAATCCTTGCCCTCACCATTAGTTACCCTTCAAAAAGAAAGTCATATAAGTCTAAACATACTGTGTTCTTCTTACTATTGAATTACTCTGATCATGAGGAATGTCTTCCATAGGCTCTGAAAATTGGAATACTTGGCCCACTTAGTAGTGCAGTTCATAGAGGCTCAGGAGATGCCGTGCTGCAGGAGCATCACTGGGGGTGGGCTTCAAGGGTCCATCGCTTTGCCCACTTGCAGTCTGCCACCTCTGCTTCCTATGAACGCCCTGAGATGTGAATGCTCTGGCTTAGCTTTCTGCTCTGGCTGCCTCCTGCCACGCCTCCCCTCCTGCTGTGCCCCCACCATGATGGACTCTAAGCCTTCTGGAACCATGAGCCAAAATAAACTTCCTTAAGTTGCCCTTGTCATGGTGTTTTATCACAGCAACACACACACACACACACACACACACACACACACAAAACCACCCACAAACATGCACACACTTGAACAAGGAAAGACTGAACCCAAGGCTTAGACAGACAAAATATCCCACCAGTGAACCACATCCCATCCTTTAGTGTCTGAGTTTCAGTTTGTAGTCTACTGGTTTGAACCTGATCCTCCAGCCTCCCTAGTGAAAATAAATTGAACTACGTAACAGCTCACTTTAAAAGTGAGGGAGGAGGGCACTACACAGTACCTCCCTCTCCTTCCAGTACCTAACAGCTACCCACAGGAACCAGAACAGGGGGCAGTACCTGAAACCCTGGCCACCAAATTCAGTGTACTAGGGTAAGGACAGATCCTCAGGGCCTCAGGAACTGCAAGAGTTAGCCGGAGACATGGAGCGGAGAAGGGCAGAGGCCCACCATGTACAGAGACCTAGAGGGGACGGCTTCTCTGCCCAACTCTGCAGAGACCCAGAGGGGACGGCTTCTTTGCCTAACTCTGCAGAGACCCAGAGGGGACGGCTTCTCTGCCTAACTCTGCAGAGAAAGTGTCTCCCCAGACAACTGGGAAAGGACAGAGCTGATAGGGAAATCAAGCCACAAGGCCCTCCTGAGGAGCGGCTCCAATCTCCATACACATCCTGGATTTTTACTAGCCCCAGATAACTGGACTACTGAGAACCAAAGGAACTGAGTAAGCTATCTCATTAAGACTCTCTAGTTGGCTCAGCTGGCTGCCAAGAAACACACTGCCCATGCACTTTACAGAACTTAATCTAAAATGAGCGTTCTTTAATCACTAAAATGATCTGTGCCTGAAATAATCACTCAATTTAAGGTACTGGGTTGGATACATTGTCATCTCCAGTCTCCAAGTAGCTTCAACACAGTGAGTACCTGCCATGAGCAAGAACCAGCATGGGCTAAGTCCAAAGGAATCCAGGACACGATACCATAATACAGCCAAATATTAATTCCCATGCAGGTTTATTCTATAATTCTAATAGTACTGTCCTGTTTCAGAGGAGGTCCATGCTAGGGAGCTCCAAGAAGCTGTATGATTGGCTGAAGTGGATCTCAGTCCGGGCGCTGGGGCAGCTTCCAGATGAACTGGTCCAGGCAGTGTCAGTGGCCAGCAGGATCAGCATGCACCTCAGGTAAACCGGTGTCACAGGGGCAGCATCCAGGTGTTCTCAGCTGAGAGGTTAGCAGTGGCATCTCACAGCGGGGGAGTGAGAACAAAGTCATTTTGTACTTCCCAACTTAAGTAGCAGGTAGCCAGGTAGGAGTGAACTTGGTCCCAGACGCCTGATGCTAATCTCAGGCTTGCGCCTCAGGGTCTCTATTCATGGCCAAGTGATTATCTGCTATCTGAGTCCATGCCAGCTCCCGGGCGGGCAGTTCTGGCTGCCTAATCAGCTGTGCACAGTCAGCTTTGGGCTCTCCTAGGGTCCCTGCTGGTGCTCTGGGCTGGTTATCTGAACAGCCTTGGGGTAGTGCAGTTTCTGACTAAACTAAATTAACTTTCCTATTCTCTAAAGTTACAGAATTTTAAATCCACACATTTACTAATGTTATTATGTTCTTTACAGTACCTAACTGCACAGTGAAGTAACTAAGAATAAACCACCTTAGAAAAAAACAAAACACCAAACAAAATCCCTTTCCCATTTAAAACTGACATTTTAAAATGCTTCATTTTGGGCTGGAGAAATGGCCTAGCGGTTGAGAGTGCCGACTTCCCTTGCAGGGGACCAGGGTTCAATTCCCAGCACCCACATGGCGGCCGAGAACCATCTGAAACTCCAATTCCAGGAGAACTCCAGTTCCAGGGGAATCCGACACCCTCTTCTGACCTCCACGGCACTGCACAACACGGGTGCACAAACCTACATGCAGACAGTACATTCAAACGGGGGAAAAAAAAAAAGAAAATGTTTCATTTGTACAACTAGTACAAAAAAAATTAATACTAACCTCACCCAAACCTCACTGGTCCTCACGCAGCTCTTGCCTGCCACCCTTCCCCTCTGGGTTGGGTTCACCTACGGACTAGAACTCTAGCCCGCCATCCCTGGGCTGCCATTCCATGGTCCTCCGCTCAGTCCTAACAGGCGCTGTGCTCACGAAGCACACACATCCCTATTTAAGATTAGCTTTCCACAGACAAGTCCTCAGCAGTTTTCTCTGAATCCGGCTACTGCAGACACCAGCCTTGCTCTCTCTCCTAGGCAGGAGCAGCTCTCAGTCAAGGCCCTGTCTTAGCATACGCTGGCCAGGTGCCTGTCACTCTGGGGGAAGGTCCCACTTGACAGAGAAGTCTGTTAGGACTTCCCTCTCCTACCTTGGCACACAGTCAGCCACCTGGCGTGGCTTCAGAGATGCAGGAAACAGACTGGCTAGAGTCCCAACCCTCTTGTCACAGGGTTTGCCCCAGGATTAAGGACAGCGTACAAGCCACACATTCCTAAGAACTTGTGCCAGCGCTACTGACAAAGGGCACTCCTTTCCTCATCCTGGCAGGAAAGCTGAACACTTCGGAGGGCTGCCTTGAACGCCAACAAATGGGCCACTGGAGGAGGGGCCCTGGGAGACTCACTGGGACTAAATAATCCCTGATAAGCAAACAGGGTCACTGAGGGGTAATAAAGATGGCACACTTAGGGCTTCTTTCTAGCCTAAGACAAAGGGCTCCCCCTCTAGCGAGCAGGACTCTCTTTCCAGAGACCATTTCAAAGCAGTTCAGGTAAGACTGAGATCTCACCTGGACATGCTTCTCTGAAGCCATAAACCTATCAGTCTTCTCTTTGTTGACTAATCCAAAATTAGAGGGAAACAAACTAAAACCCAGACCCCCCCACCTGGGGGGACCGAGGTGGCATTCTTGGTTTCCAGATCCCCTCTCCACTTGTGGAGAGCTCTCTCCCTGTGTGAGTGTGTGTATCTACATGGAATTATCTTTCAAGAAAAGTTTGTTGGCTTGTCTGCTCTTTGCACACCTGAGATTTTCCTGCCTTTTAATTCTTTAAGAGGCTGAGAAAACAAACCAGACCTACCCTAGACTGGTGATGCCAAGTGCAGGAAACCCACAGGTATGACAGCACTGGACCCCAAACCCACCTGTTCTCTTCAGGGGTGGGAGCAAGTGGACCTTTTTCTTTTTGCTTAAGAAATTGTAATTAGGGTTAGCATTCTCTTGCCCAAAACTTGGGGAGAAAAACTGTAACACAATGAGTCCTGACCCCCCCCACACACACACACCCTGCCAACAATGAGTATTTCATGCCAGATACCACCATCTGCCCTAAGCCACATCAACCAGAGGTTAAAATGAAAGCCTGTTTGAGTCACTTAACAAAAAGGCATCTAAATTGGGCATAGGGACACACCTTTAATCCCAGCACTCAAGAGGCAAAGGCAAACAGATCTCTGTGAGTTTGAAACCAGCATGCTTTACATAGCAAGTTCTAGGCCAGCTAAAGCCACACAGTGAAACCCTGCCACCCTCCAGTATTTTTTTTAATTAAAAAATACATCTTCTTTTTTTTTGGGGGGGGGGTGTTGAGACAGGGTCTCCCTGTAGCCCCAGCTGGCCTGCAACTCACTCTGTAGACCAGGCTGTTCTTGAACTCACAGAGATCTGCCTGCCTCTGCCTCTGCCTCCTGAGTGCTGGGATTAAAGGCATGTGGCACCACGCCCAGCTGTGTGTGTGTGTGTGTGTGTGTGTGTGTGTTAAAAATACATCTATTATTTTAAGTGTAGCCAAAGACTGAGATGCTTAAACAGTCCTCATTAAATTTTTCTCTCGGGGCTGGAGAGATGGCCTAGCGGTTAAGAGCTCCGAGCACTCTTACAGAGGACCCGGGTTCGATCCCCAGCACCCACATGGCAGCTGAGAAACGTCTGAAACTCCAATTCCAGAACTCCAGTTCCAGGGGAATCCAACACTCTCTTCTGACCTCCTCGGCATTGCACAACATGGGTGCACAAACTTGCATGCAGACAGTACATTCATACACACACAGAAATAAAAATTTTTCTCTCAACTCACTGGAAAGTCTCTTGTTAAATTTTGTTCTCTGGCCAGGCGTGGTGACACACACTTGTAATCCCAGCACTTGGGAGGCAGAGGCAGGTGGATCTCTGGGAGTTCAAGGCTAGCCTGGTCTACATAGCAAGCTCCAGGCCAGCTGGGACTAAAAAAGGGATATCCTGTCTCAAAAAGACCAAAATTGTTTCCCCTGAGGCACTTTAGGAGTGACATACATTACACCATCTGGTGAAGGGACTCAGGGTCAAAATGAAATACAGACATTAGGTATATGGGGGCTCTGGCATATGACTTAATGAAGCCTTTCAAAAAGGCATTCCTGTTACCAAAGAAGTGCCAAGCTGCTCCTGACAACACTTGGGAACTGTTCCCATACAGTCCCCCTCTCGCCCTATCTGTCCACCTGATTGCTGCCTGTGGACACTCTGGACACTCTGGACAGCATGGCTCAGTACAGAACTCTCAGCAGAGAATACACCAAGACCAGAAAGTAAAGCTAGGCGGGGCAAACTCAAAGGCTCCTCCCTTCCAGTCATCCTCTCAGTGTCACACCCATTCCTATGTTGCTAACAGCCACTGGTGACCTACTTAGGAAATCACTCAGTCCCTGGCCTGGACTTTTCCCAAGCTTCGACTTCTTTATGTATCTTGCCTTTGTCTTCAGAATTCCTGTCTATCTTCATAGACTCTTCATCTCCTGCATCTCTGTGCCAAGAGGTGGCCCCATGCCCACTCACCCACAACCATGGCCTTCCCTCCCTCCCCCACTGCCCCTTCTGCTGCTATACCTTGTGCCATGAACTGATGACATCCTACTTCAAGGCGGAAACCACAGGACAGCGTCCTCCCTTCCTGGTCCAGCCACACAACCATTGTCACCATCTATGGCTGGACTCATTCTGCTGCTACAACCCTTCTCAGGAATGCAGTTACTGTACATCAATGCAAATACTTAAAACTCAAGAGGTATATGGGAAAAAATTTTTTTCCAAGAATTCCACATCATGAGTGGGGCCCACAAGGCCCCACAAGCTCTTCAGCTTCCCATCGGCCACTTTCTTTCCTTTTACTCTAAGTTCAGCAAAATCCAGTTTCTTGCACTTACCCAAACACTACATGCACTTACCCAAACACTGCATGCACTTACCCAAACACCACGTGCACTTACCCAAACACTGCATGCCATCTCCAGTCCCTATGCTTCTAAACATCCTGCATGGATTCCCTCTGCCTTGAAAAGACATTCTCTCTACATTTCTTTAGTGTCTGGATGGCTGGATGGGTAGATGGGTGTGTGTTGGATAAAGGTATTGTGCATGTACCCCCACATGTATGTGAGGTGTAACCCACAGGAGCTGATTCTTTCCTTCTATCATGTGGATCCTGGGAATCAAACCTGAGCCATGACACTTGGCAGGAAGCACCTTTCTACCCTCTGAGCTCCCCAGCTGCAAAGAAATTCTTTTTTTTCTTTTTTTCTTTTTTGAGATAGGGTCTCGCTATAGCCCTAGCTGGCCTGGAACTCTGTAGACCAGGCTGGCCTTGAACTCACAGAAATCCACCTGCTTCTTGCCTCCCAAGTGCTAGGATTAAAGGCATGCACCACCACACCCAGATTAAAGGTGGTTCTTAGCCACCATGTGGATGCTGGGAATCGAACCTGGGTCCTCTGGAAGAGCTCTTAACCGCTGAGCCACCTCTCTGGACCCTGCAAAGAAATTCTTTACAGGTGTGGACCACCATACCTGGCTTTAATCTCAGCAGGCAGTCAGGAGGCTGAAACAGGTAAATTGGTATGAGATGGAGGCTAGCTTGTGCCATAGTAAGTTCTGGGCCAGCGTGGGATATACAGTAAGACCCATCTCAAATTAAAAAAAAAAAAAACTTCCTCAGGCTGCCAGTGGACAATGTTCAACACCCTATGCTGTCTGTGCTATCTTGTGTTCTTCCAGATATTCCTCCCTTGAGATGCACTATAGGTGCACCTCTGAAAACATCCATGTGCTCCCTAAAGATGGCCCTATCAGTGAGCCTCCAAACCCCAAAGCAGGACTACTGCTTAATCAATAGCCAAAGGAGAAATCAAGGTCTCCTGGAAGGTAATGAACCTACTGAAAGGGGTGTAAGAAAAGGAAGACAGGAAACAGGCAACCACACACTGCATCGGGAAGGCACTAAAGGCAGGAGAAAGGTGTTGCAGGTCACAGACCAGTCCACAGAGTTCCCATGACCAGTAAGAACTAACTCAGATGCACAGCACAAGTCTTGCACCAGGAAACAAAGAAAAATTCTGCTTCCTGTCCTCAGAACACAGAGCTTAGTTTGGAGAAGGGAGGTTGAGGGAGATGGCTCAGCACTTCTCTTCCAGAAAACAGTTCAATTCCCAGCACCCACATCAGGTGGCTCACAAGTGCTTGTAACTCCAGCTCCAAGAGACCTGACCCTGACCTCCAAGATGGCTCAGCCTGTAAAGGTGCCTGCTGCCGATCCTGACAACCTAAGTTTGACCCCCAGAAACCACATGTTGGAAAGGAAGAAGCAAGTTGTCCTCTGCACTCTCTACACGGGTGCTGCTGCACATTCACCCCCACATACATGAACACAAAATAAATAAAATTTTTAATTTTTCTTTTTTCTAAATCTGATCTGAAGAAGCAGTGGACTTTGTGTTAAAGAAGGCATGAAGTCTGTTAGGAACTTAAAACAAGTCATCAAAAAAACTTTGGAAATGCAGGACAGTGCTAATGGTTCAATCCTGAATAATATGATGGGGTATCTACATTAGGAATGCAACCACACAAAGACCCATGTATGTATACACAGATGAGTGGAAAATAAGTAAAACAGAAAATAACTCCAGTCAAGTCATAGGAACATACACACTTTGCTCTAAAAATAAAGTGTGGGAAGATGAGGATATTCTTCTGGGGAGAGGGAGTTTCCATTCCTCTACCAGCTTTCACACCCTGTTCACATCATTTTCAATAGACTATGCCAGACGGTGTGGCCAGTGCAGGAAACAGGCTGGCAGACCCCAGCAGATAAGCAACGCCTATCCTTCCGCCAGGTTCCAAGGGCCTCACTATCAAATCCTCCAGCAGAAACACCAAGTGACTGGTACTTAGCTTAAAAAAAAAAAAAAAAAAAAAAAAAAAAAAAAATAGAGATGAAGAATGGCTGCAGTGGTTAGGGCGCCATCTGCTCTTGCAGAGGACCCAAGTTGGATCCCCAGCACCCACATGGCGGCTGAGAACCATCTTTAACTCCAGTTCCAGGAGAATCCAACACCTTCTTCTGACCTCTGAGGCACTGCACGACACAGGTGCACAGACCTACATGCAGACAGTACATTCAAACACATAAAAAATAAATAAAATTTTAAAAAAAGACAGAAGACCAGAAGAATAGGTTTCATAGAATTTCATAAAATCCTTTTCAGTACTAGCTCAAGAAATAACCTGTGTGACAGGGCATGCCTAAGAAAGTGAAGATCCTACCATTTTCAGAAGGTTTAATCTACCATTTTCAGAAGGTTCTTATCTTCAATAACTTCTCACTCCAATTATTTTCCAGGATGCAGAGGGTAAACTTTGTTCTTAGGAACAGAAAGAGCATAAGAGTTTTCTGAGTAGGAACACTACACCACAGCAAACCGCCAGGAGCAGAACTAACACAATCTAAACGCACACACAGAAAACTGTAACTTACCGTATGGGGCAGAAGAGGCTTCCCAAGCTGCACTCAAAAAACCATTTGCTCGTCTAAAGAGTAATAAACCCATGGGGCTGGAGAGATGGCCTAGTGGTTAAGAGCGCCGACCGCTCTTACAGAGGACCCGGGTTCGATCCCCAGCACCCCACATGGCAGCGCGAAACCGTCTGAAACTCCAATTCCGAGAACTCCAGTTCCAGGGAATCCAAAGACCGTCTTCTGACCTCCGCGGCATTGCACGACACAGGGCACAAATTGCATGCAGACAGTACATCATCATCTACAGAATAAATAAAAATTAATAAATTAAAAAAAAAAAGAGTAATAAACCCAACAGGACCAAATACAAACAAGGGGAAACTGTTCAGCACTGCTTCAGGCTGGGCCACCACAAACAGGGACTCCACTCCAGGCCGCTAGGGAAATGAAATGGCATTCAAGCCTGCCGCAGCCCAGGCGATTCGGAGAGCATTTACTGAGCCCACCTCCCAGCACCATTAGCTGTGCACGCCACTCCTCTGCTTACACTCACCAGGAAATGCACACAGTTTTTCTTCATGTAAATTCATCTCTTTCCAAAAATACAACAGAGGAAGGCATTCTGAATGACAAACTATTTTAGAAAGAATTCAGACTGTTTCCCAATGAAGGACCTAAGCTTTCCATCCACCTTTCTTGGCACAGGCGATCTCCTAACTCTGTATCCTGTACTATCTGCCCTGGCATTTGAAAAAACACGTTTCTCCATTTGTCATCTAATGAATAACCCTAACAAATTTCAGCAGTATCACAGTGCAATTAAAAATTTAATACCTCGGGGGCTGGAGAAAAGCCTAGCGGTTAAGGGCAACCCGACTGTTCTTACAGAGAACCCGGGTTCGATCCCCAGCACCCACATGGCGGCTAGAGACCGTACTGTAACTCCAATTCCAGGAGAACCCCAGTCCAGGGAATCCGGCCCTTTCTGACCTCCGCGGCATTGCACGCACGGTGCACAAAACCTACATGCAGACAGTACACTCATACACATTAAAAAAAAAAATTTAATACTGGGACAGATGGCCTAGGGTTAGAGGCCAAGTGCTCTTGCAGAGAACCCGGGTTCGATTCCCAGCACCCCCCACGGCGGCTGAGAACTGTCTTTAACTCCAGTTCCAGGAGAATACGACACCCTCTTCTGACCTCCAGGCATGCACATGGGTCACAAACCTACAGCAGAGTACAATTCATACATATAATAAAAATAAAAAAATTTTAAAAATACTCAAATAATAAAAATAAAAATTTAATACTCAAGGGGCTAGAGAGATGGCTCAGTGGTTGAGAGCACAGGTTGCTCTTGAAGAGGATCCCAGTTCAATTCCCAGCACCCACATGGCAGCTAACTCCATCCATAACTCCAGTTCCAAAGTACCTAACACCCTCTTCTGACTTCAGTGGGCACTGTACAACATAGGTACACTTACATACATGTAGGTAATATAATCATACACATAAAATAAGTGTTTTTTTTTTAAAAAATTAATAAAGCTTCCCCCTCCAAAAAAAAAAAGCCTCTGTCTGATACCATAAGCTAACCAATTCAGGGGAGTTAATACAGACATACAATATCCTTTCTGGACTAAATGTCCAATTATATATGGAAGTATGAAACCTCCAAAAGCCCAAACATTAAAAGGTCTACTCATGGGGCTGGAGAGATGGTTCAACAGCTAAGAACACAGGCTGCTCTTGCAGAGGATCCAGTTAAGTTCCCAGCACCCACTGCTAACGCCATTCATAACTCCAGTTCCGGGGGACTGACACCCTCTCCTGGCCTCTGGGCACTGCATGCATGAACACATTTACATACATGCAGGCAAAACATTCATACATATAAAATATAAATAAAGTCCACTCATCTGGATTTTTTTTTCCCTCTATTCAGAAATAGATGTAAAGGCCAGGCCTAACAGCACAGCTCCCAGAACTCAGAAGGCTGAGGCATGAGAATCTTAAGCTCAAGGCCACCCTGGGCTACAGAGTTAGACCCTATTTCAAAACAGATAGGGCTGGAGATAGTTCAGTCACTAAAGTGCTTGAACGTTAGACCACCATAGCCCACATTACAAAGAAAAAAAAAAAAGCTGGACATATACAGAATCCCAGCACCAGTGAGGTAGACAAGGGTTGGGTCCCGGTGGCTCACTGACCAGTCACGGCCTACTTGGTGAGCTCCAGGCCAGTGAGAAACATTGGCTCAAAAAAAAAAAAAAAAGTGGGTGCCAGGTGTGGTGGCACAGGCCTTTAATCCCAGCACTAGGGAAGCAGAGGCAGGGGACCTCTGAGTTCAAGGCCAGTCTGGTCTACAGAGTGATCTCTAGGCCAGCTGGGACTAAAGGGAGACCCCGTCTCAAAAAAACAAACAAAAAAAAGTGGATGACACGTGCAGAACAATACCTGAGGCTGGCCACACACACACACACACACACACACACACACACACACACACACACACACACACACACACACACAGGAGGGAGGGTACTGTCTGTTCAGTGTTAAACATGCAACTTCAAGGAAAAGAACCAATTCTGATGGCAGAGTCTGTCATCCCCAAGTGGAAAAGTGCCTGAAGGTCTCACTCACCCTCACTCTACAAAGTATCTTGTGTCCTAGCTCTACAGGGTCAAGATGGCTTGCCAAAAGGCAGAATACAGACCGGAAGAGCTTATAGAGGGTTGCTAGATCAAGGAATCTGAGTGCACAGGTGTGGAGCCAGGCCCTGGCCAGGAGGACTCGGATCAAGGACAGGTCAAGAGGCTCAGGATCCCACCATGCTAGAGCGAAGATGTCAAGCCTGGGCTGACCCAGCACGGAAGCAGCTAAGCAGCAGCAAAGGGGAAGCAGGGAGGAGCACAGGCCGCATTCATCTTAGACCCGAAGTAGTGGAAAACAGTGACAGCAACAGCTACACTGCAAGGAGACCATCAGGCCAGGGCCTTGGGCTTTGATTCTAATTCAGAGGGGGTTTGTTGGTTCGTTTTAAAAAAAAAAAAAGGATACAACCACCCAGGATATGTTCCTTTAAAAAAGAAAGTTCCAGTATGGTGGTGCACGCCTTTAATCCCAGCACTGAGGAGGCAGAGGCAGGAAGATCTCTGTGAGTTCAAGGACAACTGCTCTACATAGGGACCTCCAGGATAGGTGGGGCTACAGGGAGAGCCTGTCTCAAAAGTGAAGGCTCCAGAGGCAGACATGGTGGCTCACACATTGAATCCCAGTACTCAAGATGCAGGAGGATCTCTGTGAGTTCAAGGCCAGCCTGATCTATTACATAGCAAGTTGCAGGCCAGCCAGGGTTGCATAGTTGCTGTGAGTATGCTCCTTACAATAGTGAGACCTGGTCTCAAAAAATTTTGTAAAAAACGTATCCAGAATCAAACAGATAATCGGCACAGATTCCTTCTCCCTGTCCCCTTCCACGTTAAAAGTATATACTAAACTGCAAGACCCCAAGTCTTAGAAGAACTTAAAAGGCCTCTTTACCCTCAAATCTAAATCACAGTTTCCAAAACCAGTCTTCCAAAATGCAACCCATGAATTACAAGCATTAATTCTCAACTAAGCTGCCAGGTGGCTCTGCTTTTGTTTTGAGACAGAGTAGCTCTATGTAGCTGGCCTTGAACTGCTGAGATTACCGACTGAACTGCTTTCCACACGAGAGACTTCTGTAGTCCACAGTGGGGGCACACAGTGGGGTTGAGGATTAATTCTCCAGCACTATGGTTCTAGAGACAGCAACACACCAGGAAACTCAAGACAACTGCAAAACACCTCAGACCTCTAAAATCAGAGGGTAAAAGTCCAGCAGCCTCCCTGTATTAGTAATGGAGTACTTTTTCAGTTACAGCTTCTTCACTGTTCAAAACAACACAATCTTGGAAATACTTAGACAATTCATAGAAGTCACTCATAAATAAGGAAGACCTCAGGGTTTTGCAGAGAGAAATGAGATAAAGGGACTAGAGCAGGCAGGGCTTGCTGGTGAGTGCCTTTAGTCCCAGCACTTGAGAGGCAAAGGCAAGTGGATCTCTGTGAGATGGCCCAAAACCCAACTGGTAAAAAAATAAAAATAAAAAATAAAATAAAACCCAACTGGTAGACTCACCTAGGAATACAGGCTTGGGACCAGCAGCAGAAAGCCACTACAGTTTGAGCACTGTCCACAAGGAGCCTGGGCACCCTCAACAGCATCAGGCACACAATTCATAAGAACAAGCACTGTCATCAGAACTGTGTACCCTGCTCAGCCAAGAACCTGCCACAGAAAAGTGATGGCCCAGGCTCTGAAGCACAGGGTAGACTCAGAAGACTTTTCCTCAAATAACAAAGACCCATGACAGGCGCACAGGACCTTGCTCTTCTTTAAAAGTATATTAAGGCTGGGGCTGGAGAGAGAGCCTAGCAGTTGAGAACACCGACTGCCCTTGCAGAGGACCCAGGTTTGATCCCCAGCACCCACATGGCGGCTAAGAACCGTCTTTAACTCCAATTCCAGGAGAACTCCAGTTCCAGGGGAGTCCGAGACCCTCTTCTGACCTCCGGCATTGCACAACACGGGTGCACAAACCTACATGCAGACAGTACATTCATACACATACAGAAATAAATAAAAAATTTTTAAAAAAGTATATTATGGCTGGAGATGTGGCTCAATTGATGAATCTTGTTTGGTATATCCAAGACCCAGGGGTCATTCCCACCACCATAAAAGTAAAAGTATAAACATACTGGAAATAAGAGCAGCCCCCCCCCACACCCCACACCCCCACACACATAGTGTAAAGAAGTCCAAAATGCCTGGGAGGAACAATCTGAAGCAAGGAAGAGAACACATGCTGGTAGTACCCAAAGATGAGCCAGCTTCTAGAATGCTCCCTCCTCTCACCTAGTGCCATGGGCCTTCCTGCCCATCACCTCAGGCACGGTAGCTCACCCAAGTAGCTGGCCCCATTGAGTACAACTCAGTGAAATCAGGTCCCTCCTAAAGGCTTCCCACGAAGGGTACAAAATTCCAAAGATCTCTATTTGCCTGACTCAAATAAACAGAGCCAGGCCAAAGATAACACTGACTTTTTCACCTGCTCAGCACAGGAAAATGATAAAGCAGATGGAAAGAGACCCCCTACTGGGAGAACTATACAAGTAATTCTTTGTACTCCTTTTTAAATTACCTCTCAGGTAGATTTGGGACAGTCAATTTGCACCAAACACAGCACAGGAATACTCTAACATCTTTCTTAATGAAGAGTTTAACAACCTGGAACTCACCCACTGCACATTTTTCAGAGGTCTCCAAAACAGGGCCTGAAGTAGCTGCAGGCCGAGGCCCGAACCCCGGGCCGAGTCCTCCATACTTTTCCTTTATACTCAGTTGCTGATTGCTGTAAATTTCTTTTTTTTATTATTAATTTTATTTCTTTCTGTATGTGTATGAATGTACTGTCTGCATGCAAGTCTGTGCACCCATGTCGTGCAATGCCGCGGAGGTCAGAAGAGGGTGTCGGATTCCCCTGGAACTGGAGTTCTCCTGGAATTGGAGTTTCAGACGGAATCTCGGCCGCCATGTGGGTGCTGGGGATCGAACCCGGGTCCTCTGTAAGAGCGGTAGGCGCTCTTAACCGCTAGGCCATCTCTCCAGCCCCCGATTGCTGTAAATTTCAACTCGGCAAACTCTTTTGCTCTTACAGGGAACTGAATTAAGGTAGCCTCCGAAAGAGCAGCTTTCCTGGTTTAGAACACGTACCCTTCCAGTCCTTTACCCTTTCTTTAATATCTCAAGTATTTATGGTGCAGCTCTGTTCTGAGCCCAGGCAGGTTAGATACAAGAGGTGGGGGAACTAAAGTGCCTGCACCTGCTCTGGAAGCGACCAACACCTGCCACACATCTGTGTCCAATTCCTGTGCTGACCACCACAGTACATGAGACCTGACTGCTTCCGCCCTTGCTCTCCCAAGAAGCACATACTCAATTCTGGTTGTCCACAAATTTGACTTTGAAAACATTATCAAGTCATGCAAAGTTTCCCCTTGAGAGTGGGAGGCTTCCTAAAGTGTGCCCACAGAATCTTGGGACCAGAATATGAGAAAAAGAACCAAGACAGACAGACTTTCAGTACAAGTTGGGGGGAAGGTGTGTCACTTACCAGTAAAGAGATGGGAAAAATAAGCAATTATATTGTCTCTTATTTATTGAGGAAAGGCAAAATCTCATGAAGAAAACAGAGGCTCCCAGCCACTTGGAGGGGAAGTAACAGGCTAAGTATGAATCGCCCCTGAAATACTACTAAAATAATAGTGTGGGAGGGAGGAGGAATTCTTCAGAAAGCACTAGAAGGCAAAAGAAAACAGCAGCATGAAATTCTCCTTGCTGAAAAAAGGTGATGGTGAAATTAAAGGATGGGGCAGAGGAAGACAATACAGTCTGCTCTCTGTAACAGACTACTGCAGACTAGATAATATACAAAGAAACTTGATTCATTTCTCATAGCCCCGGAGGCTGCAAAGTCCAAGGTCTGGCACACATCAGCCAAGGACCTCCTAGCTGTGGCGTAACACAGCAGGAGGCACCACACAGCAAGTTTAGGCGCCCCTCAGCTCAGGGGGGCTTCCTCTCTGTAGATCATGGGGCACCCTCTGATGGCCTTGCCCAGATCAATTACCTCCCAAAGGCCCCACATCCAAGCATGTGAAAATACAAACTTGAAGATTAAATTTCTAGCTCATGCAACTCATAGCAGAAAACACACCCGAACTACAGGTGGAGAGCACAGAGAATCAAGCACAACTAAACCCTCACAACCTAGACGCTGGCAGCAGCACACACCTCCACAGAGCCACCCCAGTCCAGTGGGTCGGGCAATGTGACAGTCGAACTTGGGATGATTAATCTTATCAATGTGACTATATTCACGATCACACCTCTGGGTGTGTCTGTGGGGAAGTTTCCAGAGAGATTTAACTGAGAAGGGAAAACCTACCCTAAATGTCTCAAGGGCTGTCTGGGATTGAATAAAGGAAAAAGGTACCCCGAAACCAGCATTCATCTGTTTCCTGGCTGCAGATGTAATGTGGCCAGCTGCCACCCAAAGCCTCCACCACTAGTTCTATGTCATGATGTGCTTTATCTCAAACTGTGTGACAAATTAACCCTTCCTTCCTTTCACTGCCTTGTCAGGTATACTGTACCTGAGAGCGGAAACAAAAGCAAGTCAGATACCTCCAACGAGGTACCAGAGTTCAGTGACTCAGGAAAAGAGGGAAAGTCAGGCAAGAAGTAGTCATACAGCCGGGGGGGGGGGGGCTCCCCTACTCCCCAGAGCCTGGCTACTGCCCCTGCTCCACCTCAAGGAACTACTGAAGATACCATCTCTAGGCAGGAACAGAAGCACAGACTATGAACCAGACAACAAAGCACAGACACCACAGCTGGCACAGCACCCACACCAGTACCCAGTCCTCCCCTAGTCAGACTCGGATGGCATGGGGCTTCTGGCAAGTAAAGAGATATCACCCAAGACCACATCCCTGAGGAAAGAACCAGGAAAATCAGGCTACAGGGTTCCAGAAAAGTGTCCTCAAAAAGGTAAGAAATGAGCTGGCCATGGTGGTCCAGGCCTTTAATCCCAGCACTTGGGAAGAGGCAGAGGCAGGTGGATCTCTGAGTTCCGGGCCAGCCTGGTCTACATAGCAAGTCCTGGGGATACAGGAGGAAGACCCTGACGCAAAACACACCACCCCCCATGAAAAAAAGCAGGCAAGAAACTGACTTAGCCATTTCCAACTGCCTTGACCAGTAGGAATGTCTGCCCCCATAGCCCAGTACAGTGAAACATACCAGCAGCACTCAGGGACCAAGGCAAGAGGAACTTGAGTTCAAGGCCAACCTGGTGTGTCCAGTCATAAAAGTGAGTGGACATTAAAGGGTGGTCCTTTACCACCAAACTAAAAAGAGAACCGAATAATTTAATTTCAAAATCAGAACCGAAACCCAACAAAGGAGAGACCTGGCGATAAAGAATTATGCAAGAGATAAAACATAATCCAGCCAGGCGTGGTGGCGCACGCCTTTAATCCTAGTACTTGGGAGGCAAAGGTAGGCGGATCTTTGTGAGTTCAAGGCCAGCCTGGTCTACAGAGTAAGTTCCAGGACAGCTGAGGCTACAGGGAGACCGTCTCGAAAACACCAAAAAAAAAAAAAAAAAAAAAAGTGTGAAAGGAAAAAAAGATAATCCTTGCAAAGAGACATTCCACGAATCAAAGAGTTCTAAGTTAAGAAACTAATCCACCTAGCACGTAGGAGGCAAAGAGGAGGGCGGATCTTCGTGAGTTTCAAGGCCAGCCTGGTCTACAGAGCAAGTGTCCAGACAGCTGGGGCACGGGGGAACGCCTGTCTCGAAAAAGACAAAAAAAGAAAAAGTTAAGAAACTAAATACAAGGCTGGAGCATGGCAGCAGCTTAAGAGCATCTGGCTGCTCTTCCCATGGATCTGGGTTTCAATGCCTGGCATCACATGGCTAAACAACATCTATTACAATCCAGTTCAGGCCTCCTACACACCCCTCTTCTGGCCTACTCAGGCTAACTGTACAACACGGATATACAAACACACAGGCAAAACCTTCAGACACATAAAAATAGAAATTTAAAAAAAAATTTTTTTTAATTTTATTTTTTTTTAATGTGTTATGAGTTACGTCTGCATATATAAAGTAATATATACTGCAGACTATATGCATGTGAGGTTGGTGCCGCGTGTTGGGTGCACAGTGCCCATGGAGGTCAGGAAGAGGGCGTTGGATTCCCTGGATTGGAGGTTAAAGACGGGTTTTCAGCCTGCCATGGTGTGGTTGCCTGGGGATCGAACCCCGGGTCCCCTGCAAGAGCAAGTCGGTGCTCTTAACCGCTAGGCCAATCTCTCCAGCCCAAAATCAAAATTTTTATTAAACAATAAATGGAGAGATGCCCACAGCAAGAGTTAAAAAGTTAATAGCCGGGCGTTGCTAGTGCACGCCTTTAATCCTAGCATAGCGGGAGGGCAGAGGCAGGCAGATTTTGTGATCAAGGCCAGACCTGATGCTACAAGCGAGTTCCAGGAATCAGCTTGGGGCTATAGGGAGACTCTGTCTCACAAAGACCAAAAAAAAAAAAAAAAAAAAGAAAAAGTTAATGGGATCACCTAGAAAGCCAGTGACAACCCTAGGGATAGAAAATAACCTTAATCCTAGCACTTGGGAAGGCAGGCGATCTCTGTGAGTTTCAAGGCCAGCCCTGTTACAGAATAAGTAAGAAACACTTCTCAAAAAAGACAAAACGAAAAGGAAGGAGGGAGGGAGGGGAGGGAGGGAGGGATCTTTCAAAGGGCCAGAATGTTCAGGGACCACACCAAAAGATGCACCACCCAAAGAGTACAGTAAAAAATTCAACCCAGAAAACCCTAGATGCCAGATTATAAGGGCCCAGTGAATACCTGCACAAAAATACAAAAATACACTCAGACATCACTGTTAAACTTTAGAACACAAAGAAACAATTCCCATCCCACTGGGCTCAGGGACAGCTTGTGTAAGCAGAATCCATGTACACTGCACTTCTGGCAGAAGAGACCAGGAACACAGAAGGTCAAGTGCTTTCAAAATTTCCTAGACAAGTACACGCCTGTAACTCCAGGCTCAAGAGGCCAGTTGAGTTCCAGGCCAGCCTGGGCTAAAAAAAAATACCTTCTAAAACAAAAAAAAAAAAAAAAAAAGCCAAAATACCAATTAAAGGGAAAGCTCAAAGGATTTTTTTTTTTTTTTTGTCTTTTTGAGACAGGGTCTCCTGTAGCCCCAGCTGTCCTGGAACTCACTCTTGTAGACCAGGCTGGCCTTGAACTCACAAAGATCCACCTGCCTCTGCCTCCGCAGTTGCTAGGATTAAAGGCGTGCGCCACCACTGCCCGGCAACTTTTTTTTTTTTTTAAACAGATTGCAGTCCTCCTGGAAGTCACTATGTAGACCAGGCTGACCTCAATCTCAGAGATGCACCGACCTCTGCCTCCTAAGGGCTAGAATCAAAGGCTGGCATCACCACACCCACCATACTGAGAGGCATTTTTAAAACTCTGGATCCCCAGTAACCTACTCACAGGAGGGTACTATCTTGTACCCACTAATCATCCAAAGGCAGAAACTCAGAAACGAGGAGATACAAAAAACAGGTCATCCAACCGAGAGAGCATCAAAAGGAATCCAAAGGAGGAAGGCAGAGATGAGCACCCAACTGTAAGGTGGCCGGCCAGTCCGGGACAGGAGCGGCGCAGCTCCTCTTGGGAGGAAAAGCTCCAGCTGAACTTCCTAAAAGGAGGTCCTGGTTCCCACAGGCCCTCCATCCTTCCTCTGCTAGAGGTAATACGGCAACCTTGGTTAGATCGCATGCTTAAGACTTGAGCCCACAGCGTTCCACCTGCCCTGCATCAGCCTCCCAAGCCCTGGCTTACAGGCATGAGTCACCACAGCCAGTACCAAGAACACTTTAGGACTCCAACCCAAGAGTCAGGTTTTCTAACAGTCTCATTTTCCTTTTTCCCAAGCCATTTGGAGCCAAGACATTTAATAGATTCCACTGTAAAAACACAAGTTATGAGAAATGACTGCTACAGACAGATGCAAGGACAGTGCTCTTGGCAGCAGTGGCAGTGTAACAGAATACAGCATCTACTTCCTACACACACCCCAGCCACAAGATTCCATTAGTGATAATCACCCCGGCTAGGGCACACAGAAAGCATTAGCAGGGAGGGTTGGGTGGGGCCCACTTCCTGCAGGTACCAGTTTCCAAGCAGGCAAGTCTGAATCACAGAGGAGGGGGGAGAAATCACCCAAATGAAGCTGAGTGGCAAGAGACCATCAGATTCCTGGACCCTGGCCTGGAGGGTGTGCCCTATAAAACCACAACTGGGAACAGGCTTACCCCGCTCTAGCTGCTCACGATGCATCTTGTCAAGGGCTAACAGAATAAACCCATCAACCTGCACCAGACCAGAGAGGCAGTTAAGCATCATGGTTCATAGCGGCCCCAAGAAGAGCAAAGGATGCCCATACCACTCTAGGGTGCCAGGCAGCCACTGCCACAGCTAGGGTAGGGGACCCTGTGCCCTCAGTGACAAAGACAATCTCATCCACCTGCATTTTTTTTTCTTTGAGTCAGGGTGTCCCTGTAGCCCCAGTTGGCCTGGAACTCTATGTAGACCAGACCAGCCTCAATCTCACAGAGATCCACGTGCCTCTACATCTCTGGGATTAAAGGCATGCACCAGCTCACTCAGCCCACCTGCATTCTTTAAAGTCATCGGGCACCTGTGTAAAACATTATTAAGAACATGCCCTGATCTGGGATTAGAACCAAAACCTCCCATAAACTATTAAATTATTAAAAAAAAAAAAAAAAAAAGGTCTCTGCTGGTAAAAGGGCTTGCTTGCTCCAAGCCTGACAACTGTAGTTCAGTCCCCAGATCCCAAATGGTGGCAGAAAAACTGACTCCCAAAAGTGGTCCTCTGTAGGCTGGAGAGATGGCTCAGAGGTTAAGAGCACTAGTTACTCTTGCAGAAGACCTAAATTTGGTTCCCAGCACCAACATGGCAGCTAACAACAGTCTGTAACTGCAGTTCCAGGGCATTCAACACTCTTCTGGCTTGCACTGGTGCACTTACACACATACAGGCAAAACAGCTGTACACATTAAAAAATACATATATTTTAAGGGAACCTCTGGCCTTCATATGCACACTCCCACAAAGCAAACACACAAATGCTGTTTTGTTTTAATTTACACACACACACACACACACACACACACACACAACCTTTTCAGGGCTGGGAATGTTATGAGTGGTACAGTGTTAGATTGGGGGAGGGGGCGGGACTGAGGCACTGACTGAGGGCTGAGGTATAAGGCTCTGACCTCAGACAAGGCAAGGACTGGGGATGCAGCTGAGCTGGTAGATTGCTTGACTGGCACTTAAGCCCTGAGTTTGATTCCCCAGCACTGTATAAGCCAAGTGTGACTGATGCATACTTGTAGTCTTAGCACTGGAGGTAGGGACAGGATGGCAGGAGGATCAGAAGTTCAAGGTTATCCTCAGCCACACAAGTTCAAGACCAACCTGGGCTACATGAGAACTCGTCTTGGGGAGGGGAAGCCAGCGACAGGAAAGTATGCTTATTTTCTTCAATTTTTGGCAGCACAAGCCTGCAGAAAAGTCCATAAAGCAAGAGGTGTGATAGAGTAGTAAGACCATACACCATTAACAGGTGTGCTGGATAGCTTTAGTGTCAACTTGACACACCTGGGTTGAGGGAGCCTCAATTGGGGAATTGGCTCCATTGGATTGGCCTGTGGCCACATCTGTAGAGTATTCTCTTGATTGTCAGGCAGTGTGGGAGGGCCCAGCCCACAATGAGTGGTGCCACCCTGGGCAGGTTGTTGTGTACAGTATAAGAAGGCAGGCTGGGCATGAGCCAGGGGAGCAAGCCAGTGAACAGTATTCCTCCATGCCCTGTGCTTCAGCTCTGTGACCCAGGAGATGTAAGCTGAATAAACCCTTTCCTCCCCAAGTTGGTGTCAGAGTGTTTTGTCACAGCAATGGAAGACAAACTAGAACAGGCAAGTCACCATGGTCTGTAAGAGCCCTAACAGTACTTTAGCTGTCCAGGAGCACCTGAGTACCCACCATTCCCTACCCTGGCATCCTCCTCACCCTTCAAATGCTCCCACATCTTCTAGGTCATCACTGGGTACCCCCAGAACCAAATTTCTCCCTATCTATGCCTGAAAAAGCAGGCAGCCCAAACAAAGTTCAGGAAACTCCAACAGAGTCCCCAAGCCCGCCCACCTGCCTCTCCATTCTGCAGAACTGCCTGTGCTTTCCAGCCATGCCCTGGGCTGCTTGCTGTGCACCAGTCTACTATTCAAACTTCTTAGGTCATGCTGATCACACGAAGCCAGATGCCTATAGATCCACAGACCTGGCATCATCCCCTGTGAGTGCCCTGGCTACAGGAGAGCTGGAACACACTAGCTCCGGTTGTGTGTTCAGTCTCACCCCCAAGGTGTTCTCGATGCCGAGATCTCCCAACTTGACTAAACATCCACTCAGAGCTACCCACCATCCCCCAGGGTGCAGCTGAAACAGGGCAAAATAAACAGGCACCCAAGGAAGCAGCAGGCAGGGTGACCTATGGAAATACGCCGTACAGGGGAGGAAAAAATTGCCAGAGCAGCAATTACCTGCAGCTGTTCTGAGGCCTCGTCTCCTAGACCTGCAATCTGCCATTAACCCCCCTCCTTACCGCCCCAGAGCACAGGCCTCACAGCAAGGCTGTGCTGCCTAGGAGCTAGGAAAGGGGCACGAGAGGCAGGGACAGGCTAACCCCACCAAGCAGAAGCAAAGTGTTCTTAGCTACTCCTTTAAATTGTCTGTACTTGTAATTAAGAGTCTCTTAAATTCATGATAACCTCAAAGCCCTGTTATACATACAACTTAATCTTATTCAGTTTAACTGTGAGTCATGAACCAGGGGGCTATGAAATCAATTCACTGTTACAAGTAGCTTTTTTTTTTTTTTAATAAAATATACTGCAGGAGTACTTTGCAAGGACTAAGGAGTAGTACTATCTATCAGCTGGAACCTATTTGTTTCTTTCAAGAGTCACACAATCCAGAAAAGTTGTAAAAGTAGCTGCTAGAATTAGAGGAGCTGGAGAGATGGCTCAGTGGTTAAGAGCACCCACTGTTCTTGCAGAAGACCCAGGTTCGAATCCCAACATTCACATGATGTCTAACAACTGTCTGTAATTCCAGGAGGTCCAACCCTCTCTTCTGACCTCCATGGGCACTGCACGATACGGTTGCACTTACACACATACAGGCGTAATACACATAAAATAAAAAATTCAACAATAGAAATTTAGAGTCAAAAAGCCACTTCTTTTTTAAATCAAAATTTAATGCCAACTGGATGCTGATGGGTGCTCTCACCTCTAACATAAGCTTCCCCTTTAAATTCAACAAAGTGAGGGCTGGAGAGATGGCCTAGCAGTTGGGAGCACTGACTGCTCTTACAAAGGACCCGGATTCGATCCCCAGCATCCACATGGCGGCTGAGGACTGTCTTTAACTCCAGTTCCAGGGAAGTCCGACGCCCTCTTCTGACCTCTGTGGCATTGCACAACATGGGTGCACCAACCTACATGCAGACAGTACATTCATACACATAAAAGAAAATAAAATTTCAAAAAAATTTTTCAATGAAGTGAAACAAAAATTCCATGAAAAATACAAAGAGTACTTAGAGGCAACAACTCAGCCACTTTCTATATATTTATTCGTAATTGTTATAGTCAGCTCATCATTTCTATTTCTCCCACTTATGGTAATGCAGAGCTAGGCTACAGGAGGAGGAAAGAGGAAAAGCCCCAGCCCACTTGTCAAACAGACAGTTGTGTACAGCCATCAACCCCTGGCTTAGGGCCTCAAAGGAACAATCAATCACAGCTGAAGACTGAATAAACAAAACATCTCTCCTACATTTCTACTTTCTCCATCAAAAACAATCTAGAACAACATGACCTGTAACATTTGCAAAAGTAACAATAAAATAGCAGCAGGACATGGTAATGCTAGCTAGTATGGTCTTCAGGGCGAGACCTGGATTCCATCACACAGTCCAACCCACTGAACACACTACCTTACCCTGCCCAGTTCGATTTGTCTCTAATGGCTCCCACAGAAGCACAGAAAATGATACAAAGAATACCTCTGCCTCCACTGGTACCAGGACAATCAAGAGGCATAAAAATGATTGGCAGGCTATTAAAAACAAAATGAGCTTTATACTACAATGCTCCTGAATTCAGGTTATTTTGTTCACATTCTTGCTTAGGCTGCCTGAATTTGCTCTGCTATCTTGCCAAAGATTTTAAGCCAACTCCTTCTAAGCCCTGGCAAGGAGGTGAGAGAGGAAGAGGCACGAGCCATGGCAACAGGGATGCCTCCCTCTCTCCACTTTTATCCCAGGCAATAGTCAAGGCCAGGTGTGCCTTTAATTTAATCCCCAGCAACGGCTCCCAGGGAGGCCGCCTAGAGTGGCAGCTGCTGCAAACTCCAAGTTGAAAATAAATGTTCTTGTTTTTCTTTTCTTGAGGAAAGAGAAAGGGAAAGAATGTTATCCAGTGGCACACCAAAAACTAATCATCTGGTTTGTAGATGTGCACAATGCAAGGGAATGACTGTTGGAGCCACTGTGCCTCTTCTAGGAACTAGAACAGCTGAAGTTAGTCCATTCTACTGAGATAGTTACCGTCTTTAAACTGAAAATGCAAAATAGAACAGCTCCCTTTAAAGACTACCTAGAAAATGTTTGCTTTTTTTTTTAAGGCAAAGTTCTTACATTTTTTTCCCTCAAGATGAAGAATTCTGGCCCACTCTTTAATATCAAGCAAAACAACAAATCAAGGCCAGATCCCCCCTGAGAACCATATGCCACTGACTTGACAGCACTGCAAAGGGTTTAAGTACCCTTTCAAACAGACACCCTCCCACAAAGGCCAAGGACAGGTGAGGTGTTTCTGCTAGATTCCAACCTGACCAACGCCACATTATAATAGCCCAGCTAAAGGAAATATTGATAAGAGTGTTTTAATCATTACTAGAGGCCCTTCTCGCTCTACCAGTATTAATTGTTTTTCAACCACCTCAGCCTAACGTCTGCCTCTAAATTCAAACCAAAGCCAACAAGCCACAGCTGATTTTTACCAAGTAGTCAGCTAGGTTTTACAAGCATGCACGATGTGACACTCTTCAAATGCGATTCAAGAATACTTTCTAAGCATCTTCCCTGACACTCTTTTTTAACTTTATTATTCCTTAAAAAAAAAAAAAATGAAAGTTCTAGTGGCCTTTAACTTTAGGTTCCTATTTGTCTAGAGTTCAAACCTAAACAATGAAATGCAGTTTCCTTCTGAAGGCTTAAAAGAGGGAAGGAGGAAAACTTCTCCACATGAGACGGTCAGAAGTGGCTCCTAAAAGCCAAAGCCAAGGCCAAGGCGACATCGGGAAGGAGCCTGTTGCATCTATAAATTAACAATCTTCTAGGATATTTTGGGTTGTTTCTGCAAATGTTTCTGTTCAGTCGCCTAACCACACTGCTTGAGAGGGCAAAACTTTAAAACATTACGCCCTAGCCGTATCATACATGTGGTTTTAAATCTCAATCATTCTGCCACCATTTATGCATTTTCAAACTTTACAAGTTAAATACCAGGGTCGTGACTTTTTTACAGGACAGAAAACACTCCCCAACGACGAAAAATGTTCACGCACGCGTGTAACTATGACATGGAACTCCCCTCGCCACCCCCAAAAGTTACTGGCGGACCGAGATGCCACAAAGTATGGACAGAGAAGTCGACTAGCCAACAGCTCCTTTGGATGCCAACAAGTCTCAAAGTGAAAGCCCCGCCGCAGTGTCCAGGCGCCAGCGGGGTGGGCCCGAGGTCGGGACAGCAGGGCGCGCGGCCGTAGGGATCCCTCCTCCGGATCTGCAGGCTCGCACTTGCCGCTCAACCCGCACCAGAACTACAGGCTCCGGAGCGAGGCTCTCTCTGCAAGTTCCACCTTCCTGCACCCCGCCCTGCGGCCCGCGAGGCCTGGGACCCGCCGGGACGCGCCTCCCGCCCTGTACTCAGGTCTCCGGCCTGGGGGATCCCGGGGTCTAGAAAAGTGGGTGGAACCTCGGGGTCCCGATGCCCCCGTCCCAGGCCCGCCAGGGGCCCAGCGACTGTCGCTGGGCCTCCAAGGGCATTGGTTCACTTTCCTCCTCCCCAGGGATGGGCCGCCGCCGGCCTTCGGGGTGGAGGAGTTGGGGAGCGCGAGGCTCCGGCGCTCCGGCTGCGGACCCGGGCCGCGGCCCCTCCGCACGCACACCCGCCCGAGGACTCAGGCCCTAGCAAGGCTCCAGCCACCCCGGAAGAGAGCGCGTGGGGGGTGGCGTGTTTACACCGCAAGTTGCCCGCTTCCGCCCCGGCCCGCACCCGGGTCTCCCGGCCGCTCCCAACTACCTGCATGCCCGGCAGGCCCGACTGCACCGGGGAGTGGGCCATGGCGCTCGGCGCGGCCACTTCCTGGCCCGGGACGGGCCAAACCGCGCGGCGATCGGCGGCGGAGCAGGCCCTCGGGCGGGCTCGAGCCCGAGGCCACCGCACCCCGGGGAGTCCCGGCCGCAGAGAGGGGCTCAGCGAAGGGCGGAGGGCCGCGTCTCCATGCACTGCGCCTGGGGCGCCGGGGCCTCGCGGGCTGCTGCAGCGGCTGCGGTCGCGGTCGCTGCTGCGCCGCCGCGGTGCTCAGCAAGAGTCCGGCTGCCTGGGCCCGGGAAGCGCTGGCCGCCAGGAGCGCGAGTGGGCGCTCACAGCCGCCCGAGCCCGCGAGCGCCCTGCGCCGCGCCCCGCCCAGACCCGGCCCCCGCGCCCGCCCCCGCGGCCCGGCCGGGGACCCCGCCCCGCGCTTCCGGGAGGGGGAGGGGAGGAGCCGACCGCCCTAGGCCGCAGCCGCCGCCGCCTCCTCCGGCCGCCTGCCTAGCGCGCTCGGTCCACCCCGCGGTCGCTCGTGGGGCCCTGCGGGGAGCCTGCCGTGGAAGCCCCTGTGGAGTCGCACCGAGCGCTCCCAACTCTGCCCGGTTCTCCCGAGGTCAGGGTCTACACTCCCGGCGTCTCCAAAGGGGCCTAGCCTGGGGCCTGTTCCTGAAGACCGGGGCGGAGCTTCGCTGTCTGGGCGAAGTTTCCAGCCTGACGGAGGAGGAAACCCAAAGGGGAAAAAGGGCGAGCGGTGCTGGGTGTCTCGGCTACTGAACTCAGCCCCGCCTGGGTCCCGGGGGTGGAAACAGCTGCTGGAAGGGCCAGGCCCCCTCATCTGTGGCCTGTGCACGAAAAGGGGAAAGTGGGGTGCGGAGGGGCAAGAAGGAAGGGAAGACAATGGAAGGAAACCGCGTCTAGACTCTTACCCAGCCCTCCCCCTCGCTCCTCTGCTTCTAAAGCCGCAGGCCCACTCCCAGCATCAGTGCTCCCCTGCGATGTAAGCCACCTCCTCCAACGGCAGGAACTAGTGAGGATGGAGTGAATCCATGCTGCTTCAGGAAGTACTTTATCTACAAGTGGCGAATAAGAAATGGTCTGCGAGTGGCTGTGCCTCACAGCTAGGGACCCTGACACCTCATTGGTGTCCTTGCATGAATGCCCATTCTGCACCTTGGCTGTGCAAGGTAAGATATACTCTCCAAGAGTTCTGACAACAGGACAAGACCCTGGTCCTCGACTGAGGTAGGGATTCTCCGAGGTGTCCCCTAGTATTCCAGGAGTTTAGCCTCCCTCTGGGGCCCTACACAAGAAGGAAACTTAATCCATCCTTCCCTTTGAATACCTTAGAATGCCTTTGTGATTGGTCCTGGTCACTTGACTGAGAAGCTCTGCCACCTCTCAGGAGGAAACTGAAAACGTTAAAAGTTTGAACCCTGGGGCTGAAGAGATGGCTCCGCTGTTAAGAGCACCGCCTAGTCTTGAAGACCTCGTATGGAAGCTAAACACATACATAGTGGCTAACAATCATCAGTAACTCGAATGGGGCGGGGGCTTCCGATGCCCTCTTCTGGCCTCCACATTGGCACTGCACGCACTGGTGCACTTAAATGCAGACAAACCACTCATTCGCATAAAAATAAATTTAAAAAAAATTAAAATATGGGGGCTAGAGAGAGCACTGACTTCTCTTGCAGAGGATCCGGGTTCGATTCCCTGCACCCACATGGCTGCTAAGAACCGTCTTTAACTCCAGTTCCAGGGGAATCGGATGCCCTCTTCTGACCTCCGCGGCATTGCACAACATGGGTGAACCAACCTACATGCAGACAGTACGCTCATACACATAAAAAAATAATAAATAAGCCGGGCATGGTGGCATATGCCTTTAATCCTAGCACTCCGGAGGCAGAGGCAGGCGGATCTTTGTGAGTTCAAGGCCAGCCTGGTCTACAGAGTGAGTTCCAGGACAGCTGGGGCTACAGGGAGACCCTGTCTCGAAAAAGCCAAATAATAATAAAATTTTTTTTGGTCTTTTCGAGATAGGGTCTCCCTGTAGCCCCAACTGTCCTGGAACACACTCTAGACCAGGCTGGCCTTGAACTCACAAAGATCTGCCTGCCTCTGCCACCCGAGTGCTAGGATTAAAGGCGTGCGCCACCACGCCCAGCTAAATAAATTTTTTTAATTAAAATATGACCCCTGCTACCTAAAAGTTTATAATGTTTTATAATTTTTTTTTTTTTTGTCTTTACGAGACAGGGTCTCCCTGTAGCCCCAGTTGTCCTGGAACTCACGTTGTAGACCAGGCTGGCCTTGAACTCACAAAGATCCGCCTGCCTCTGCCTCCCAAGTGCTAGGATTAAAGGATAAATATTTTGACCTAAAAACCAAAGCACATAAAGAGTACAGAAAACAAAGATCAAAAGCACAAATCTTTAAATGTCTATACTCTTCAACCCCCTCAATAGAATAACAGATGAAGAAAACTTGAAATATGAATCTCTATTAAAAAGGTAATCAAAGTCGAGTGTAGTGACACCTACCTTTAATCCAAACACTCTATAGAGATGGAGGCCAGCCCAGTATACATAGCAAGTTCCAGGCCAGCTTGGGATACAGAAAGACCGTGTCCCCAAAAAATGAACAAAAACAGTCAAGTATTTACAACTATGGGAAAACTGGGAGCAGCTGAAAAGCCAGATTAAGTAAACAATATATTCTTAGTATTGTGTAATCATTTAAAATTATGTGTTTCAACAAGTTACATGTTTAATAATATAGAGTATTTTCTTTATATATTGTCAGGAAAGTGCATGGTGCAAAACAATTTGTATGTATTCGGAAATCCCAGCACTGGGAATCAGGAAGATTAGGAGTTCAAGGCCAGGCCCAGCTACATAATGAGTTCAGGGCCAACCTGGGCTTCATGAGACCATGTTTTAAATAAAAACAAAGGGTTGGAAAGATGCTCAATGGATACAGTCTTTACAGTTCAACCATGAGGGCTGAGTTTGGAACCCCAGAACCTATACAAAGCTAGACAGACATGGTGGCCACCTGTAGTCCCAGCACTTGGGAGACAGAGGGGATCTGTAGGACAGCCAGAGTAGCTGGAATTGGTGAGCTCCAGGTTTAACGAGAAACCTTGCCTCAATAAATAAAATAGAGGGGCTAGAGAGCTGGGTCAGTAGTTAAGACCACTGGCTGCTCTTGCAGGAGACCCAGGTTTGATTCTTGGTGCCCACATGGCAGATAACAGCCATCTGTAATTCCAGTTCCAGGGGCATTCAAAGCCCTCCTCTGACCTCCACAGACCTTGCACGACATGGTTGCTTTTACATACTTGTAGGCTATACACTCATAGACATCAAAACAAACAATTAACAAAATGGAGAATAAGAAGACAGCCTAGGCTTCATGAGAGAAAAACAATATGTAGTTTGATCTACTTCACATATACAAACCTATACACATATACAGTTTTGTACATGGAGATAAGCCTAGCTGTATGCCAAGATTTAGTAGTGGCTATCCTTCAAATTAAAGATGCTGTCTTTAGTCACTGCCAACCCTAACCTGTGAAGACCATCATGCGGATAGATGATGTGGTAAGGCTCAACAGAGTCAGATCAGTAGCATGGCTGCAAGATGAAAGAAACGAGACACACTGAAGTGTTCAAGTGCTGTTCTGAGCTATTAGTACAGAAAACTTGGAAATCACTTTGCAGTGGGCTGATTTTGAACAAGTATAAGCCACAAAACTTAGGGCATCCAGTGTGCCATAATTTACAAAACGGTAAGTATCTCTTTCTGTACCCCAACACAAGTGAACCTAAAAACATATCCTTTGCTGTGGGAAAGGACTTCTCTGGACATAGTGACTGGCGATCACTAGTTGCTCTCCTTCCTAGTTCGCCGAAGAGAAGAAAGAAGCTACACAGGCGTTGGTGGGTCCACTGGCTTCTGTGTAGACATCACCCAGTATTCCCAGGCCACCAGATCTCTCCTTTGTTTTCCCAAAGCAGAGATGGTTGACAGGACCTGAATACAGAATCAGATCCTGCCCACTGGCTGATCGCATTCATTCGTTCATTCAGTCAGTCAGTCACACCTTTTTTGAATGACAGCTACATGTTAAGCCTGTAATTCAGGTTGGGCCTCCAAACACGGACCCCTAGATCCTTCTTTGTCCCATTCTAAAGACCTAGTCTCTCCAGTCCCTAACTTTGGAAGTGTGCAAACCCTAATTAATTATGATAGTTGGCAATAGCAGGGCTGGAGAGATGGCTCAGCAGTTGTGAGCACTGGCTGCTCAGTTCCCAGCACCCACAAGGCTGCTAACAACCATCCATAACTCCAGTTCCAGGGAATCTGATGGCGTCTTCTGACCTTCACACGCATTGTATACTCACATATGTGCAGGCAATACACATGCACATAAAATAATAAAATAATTTTTAAAAGTTGACAGTAGCTGGGGCTGGAGAGATGGCC
Organism: Rhizomys pruinosus; assembly: GCA_009823505.1. Lineage (NCBI taxonomy): Eukaryota > Metazoa > Chordata > Mammalia > Rodentia > Spalacidae > Rhizomys > Rhizomys pruinosus. Next base: position 5,350 of record VZQC01008211.1, on the reverse strand, counting down.
TAGTGGTTAAGAGTGCCGACTGCTCTTGCAGAGGACCAGGGTTCAATCCCCAGCACCCACATGGCGGATGAAAACCGTCCATAACTCCAATTCCAGGAGAACTCCAGTTCCAGGGGAATCCGACACCCTCTTCTGACCTCCGTGGCATTGCATGACACGGGTCCACAAACCTACATGCAGACAGTACATTCATACACATAAATAAATAAAAAAAAGTTGACAGTAGCTGTCATTGCCACCAAGGGGGAGAAAGGGTCATTGTCTCTGCCTCCTACTGTTGTCACTTTCTCCCCACCCACAGTATATAATTACAACAGATCAAGTACTCTCATAATTCCAGAAGGAGATTGGAGGGTCTCCATATGCCTGTTTCTAGTCTCCATGGAGATACTAATCTATCAAATTATTTTCATCGCCTGGCCTTCTTTGTCTTTTGTGCTCACTTAAAGACATGAATTGGGCAATGAATTGTGTCCTTGACATATATTCTAGGCCACAAAGGACATTTCTAAATCCCTCACAGAAGCCCCGGAACATAAGGAGCCCAGTGTAGTGGTATCCCCTAAACCAGTTCTTGCCTCTGCCAAGCTTGAAGAGTACAGCAGAAAACACAAGTTCAACAATCAATCTCTTCCCTTCTCTTTCTGAGTCAAAAAGATAAACAGCATCAAATGCCACTTTGTAAAGAACAGCTAGACAAGTAGTACATTAGCAATTTAAATTCATAGATTAAAGAAAGGGACTTACATGGTGAACTTTAAAGAGAGAAATATGAGTGGATTAGAGAGGGAAGGAACCGCTACTTAACAAATCTCTACGCATGTCTAGCAGTTGAGTACAAATTATTCACCTCAGTTCAAAGAAGCACATGTCACCATTGTCAGATGACACGATGGCTAGGAAACATGTGCTAAAGGCCTTGCAAAATACACTAGCTACTTGGAAGACTGCTTGAGTGGTTTCATAGTATGGCCAGGGAGATTCGAGAGCTCTGGAAAGACATTACCCTGGGCCACTTTTTTGGTTGCACCCTATATTAGCCTGCCGGGTCCACCATCACCGAACACCTTAGGCTAGGGGTCTTAGAAGTATATTCCTCATGGTTCTGAAAGCTGGAAGTCAGAAGTCAAAGTGTACCTGGGCAGTTTCTTCTGAGGTTGACAGCTGGCCACCCCTCTGTGTGAATCTCTGTCCTGTCTCTCCTTTTTATGAGGTCACCAATCAGATTGGATTAGGGCCATTCTTTTGTTTTGTTTTGTTTTTTGTCTTTTTCAGGTAGGGTCTCCCTGTTGCCCCAGTTGTCCTGGAACTCACTCTCAAGACCAGACTGGCCTTGAACTCACAGAGATCTGCCTGCCTCTGCCTCCTGAGTGCTGGGATTAAAGGCATTTGCCACCACACCCAGCTAGGGCCATTCTAATTCCCTCATTTTAGCTTACTTCCCTCCTAAAGGTCTCCAAATACTGCCACATTCTGGGGCTGTGGAGGAAGGAGGAGGTTGGTACTGGTACCTTAAGACTTCAGTGTCTGTATTGTGGGGGAGGGGCACAATTCAGTCCCATTAACACAGGACATCACTGAGTTTCTAGTTCGCCTTGCAGGGTCCCTCCAAGGCTTAGCTCCTGGGGTGAGAGCCTCCTCTCCCCTCTCTGAGGCTACTGGCATTTCACATGTCTGATTGCTTCATATGTCCTATGGGTGTAGTCCTGACATTTTATCAGTCACAGAAACCTGAGCACCACCTCCCCCACCCCACCCTGGATCCCTGGACACCAAAGAGCAAAATCAGAGAACTCACAAGCCTGCCCCTGGTATTTCGAAGTAGACAACATCACTTGGGATGCATAGCAAAGCCTTCCAGCAAAGAATGCAGAGGGTTCAGGGGACCTGTAAGCACTGATTTCAGGCCAGAACTTGTCCTAATATCTTCCTGCCCCCTTTCTTCCTCCCCATGTGTGGCTACATTTGAAAATGCAATGTCGGGCTGGAGAGATGGCCTAGTGGTTGGGAGCACTGACTGCTCTTGCAGAGGACCCAGGTTCAATCCCCAGCACCCACATGGAGACTGAGAGCCGTCTTTAACTCCAGTTCCAGGGGAATCCAACACCCTTTTCTGACCTACACAGGCATTTGCCAACACGGGAAACCTTAATGCAGACATATACATTCATACACATTAAAAAAAAAGACAGAAGAAAAAAAATAAAAAGACAAAATAGTCCATTTGGGGCTGGAGAGATGGCCTCAGTTAAGAGCCGACCGCTTTGCAGAGGACCCGGGTTCGATCCCCAGCACCACATGGCGGCTGAGAAACCGTCTGAAATTCCAATTCCAGGAGAACTCAGTTTCAGGGGAATCCGCACCTCTTCTGACCTCCGCGCGCATTGCATCGACACGGGTGCACAGACTTGCATGCAGACAGTACATTCATACACTTACAGAAATAAATAAAAATTAAAATTAAAAAAAAAAGAGTCCATCAAGCCAGGAGGCTTTTGGTTGCTTCTGGGACACCCACCAAGGAAGTACTTACTGGAGCAGGCTTACTAGGAAAATTCTCATGTGAGATTTTCCTCAGCAAAGAGCCAATTAACAGGCCTTGTCACCCTCTGAACAGTGGCCACTTGACCCTGCCAATCAGCTTCTAAAGGCTTTGGTACACAAAGACTCGGCAAGCTCTATGTGTGTGGGTTTCCCTTCCTCCAGAGGCTGAGTTTGCTCTCCAATTGATCCAAAAAGGGCATAGATGAAGTCATCCCCCAAAGGGTGACGTCATCCGTCCTACAGGCTCGGACTGCAGCACCACTGCTTAGAAGCTCTTGGCCGTTTCCTGACAAGAAAGACAAATTGTGGAATATGATTTTAATTTTCACTTCAAGCAAATCTACAAGATTATGTGCCCAAAGAACGTTGTATAACAACCACACAAAGGTAAAGTGTACCGATGAGTTACAAACACCAGTTCCAGAATACAAATGACTTCAGTAAGCTTGGAAACCTCACAGAAATGATGAGTTAACATTACCCTGCCTTCAAGACCTCCCTCGCAAAGGGAACAGGCACATGCATCCTTGGATTTTGAATCTCTGGCCCATTTTTATTTGGTTTCTTAAAAAAGCTAGGTTATTACCTGTGAATAACAAGTGACAGAAACTTCAAGCCTCTGCAAGGACAAAAGGGAAATTTTGCCTGAGTAACAGAAAGCCACACTTCACTATATCAGGCCCGGATAAACCCACGAGACAGTATTAGGGTTTAAATCTGAAATGTTGCATATATGCTCATGTTTTGTTACTGTTTTATGGTTTTGTTTTGTTTTGACTTTTTTTTGAGAACACGTGTACATTGTGTGTGTGTGTGTGTGTGCGTGTGTGTGTGTGTGTGCTGTGTGCCCAAATTTGACATTAAGGATCTTCTTCAATCACTCTCCACTTTATTTATTGAGACACAGTCTCTCACTAACCCTGAAACTCACCATTCTAGCTAGTATAGCTAGCTGTCTTGCCCCACGGATCTTCTCTGTCTCCCAAGTGCTGGGATTACAGGTGGCCACCATGCCACCATGACTGCCTGGCTTTTATATGGGTTTGGGGGATCTGAACACCAGTCCTTGTGACTTCACTGTAAATACTTTATCCACTGAGCATCTTCATAGTCCTTGTTTGTTTGGTTGGTTTTTTGTTTTGTTTTGTTTTGTTTTTTAGGGGAAGAAAATTAGGGGAAATGGAAAGCACACAGAGCCCACCTATCTATAGCTGTCAAGTACACACAAGATTTAATTTTTGAACTTATGTACAAGAGTTGTCTTTGGAGGAAACAAAACTGCAGACCTAGCTTGATGGATACACAAAGCCCAGAATTAAACTGCACAGTGACATTTATTGTTTGTTTGTTTGTTTGAAACAAGGTCTCAAGCCCAGGCTGGCCTCAATTCATTGTGTACCTGAGGCTGGCCTTTAACTCCTAATCCTTCAAACTCCTCCTCCCAAGTATATACATACCAGCCTGACAAAAAAAAATTATATATATATATATATATATTATATAATATATATATATAATATATATAACACATATATGTATATATATGTATGTATGGTGTACGTATATTTTCTTTTTTTAACGTTGGTAATTGAACCAACCCATGGCCTGTGCATGCTAGGCAAGTACTCTACCACTAAGCTACATCCCAGCCCTTTGGGGTTTTTTGAGACATGGTGTCATGTAGCTGAGGCTGGCCTTGAACTCATTATCCTCCTGCCTCTGCCTCCCTAGTGCTGGGATTATAAGCATGTACCATGACACCTAGCAGGTTCATGGTTTGAACACTTGTTCCCAAGCTTCTGGCTATGACACCTTTGAGATGTGACAGCCCCAAGATCACTAGCAGCAGGCATGTGAAGGCCATCTCTAGCCCTGGTTCCAGTCTAGCTCTCTGCCCCCTACCTGTGCTATGTGAACAGCCACAGCCAACAGCCATATGCTCCCACGGCCACAGACTCAGATAATCCTGTCTTCATCCATTCTCTTCATAATGTACTGGAATCCATTGAGCCAAAGTAAACCTTTCCTCTTATTCCTCTTAGGTGTCTTGGTCACAGCAACACAGAAGTAGCTAATATAGGCGGACTCCAGGATAAGGCAGAGCTGTTTCTTTGCTCCAGCCACATCCTAGTCTCTCCTAGTACATCCTTCAGCTCTGCTCTCTCAATTGAGAATCAAGAGCTATTCTGAGGGATCCTTATGGTTCCAGAGAGAAAAATCCTCACTAGGTAAATCTAAATTTATGGGTGGGCATTCCTATAACCAGAAGACAAGAGGGCACCATGACAGAAGACTCTAATACAGACAGCCTGGAATGCTGGAAGGTGGAGAGAAGGCTCTTGGCATGAAACATTCCATGAATGGGATGCCCAACACTTGTGTGAACACATAACACACACTTATGTGTGTGCTTATTCATTCTGCTTTTCCATACATATAACTTGGGTTTTTCCTGAAGAAGTAGAAGGAGCACTGATAGTCTATCAAGAAGGGATTCAAGCTTGGTGAACCATGAGTTAATTGGGGTTACTTATGGGACTATGGGTGACTTATAGGGGACCAAGAAGGAGATCTCACAAGACCAGCTGAAGCACAGGTAGGTAGGTAGAGCTGGGTGCTTCAGCAAGGCTGACTGTTGTTTGACTTAATCTAGTTAATCCAGTTGTCTTTGGCTTAATTGGCTTTTGTGGCTGTGGGGGCAGAGTTATCCTCCCAGCTGGTATAAAAGGTAGGGTTGTGTGAGTCTTGGAGATCTGAGATCTCCCAAGACCAGCTGAAACACAGGTACCAGGGCGAGGGCTAAAGA